>PVJD01003785.1:0-153802 GCA_004026545.1 Mormoops blainvillei
TTGCCACCTGTCCTGACCAAACGACCACGACTTCACCTAATAACGCAATGCACCGATACTGGGTAGTCACTAACGCTTACTGACTGCGGTTCTGTCCAGGCTGTTGACATGCCTGACGCCATACGATCCTCGCACAGACCCCAGAAGGTGGGCGTTCTGACTATTGTCCCTATTATAAAGAAGGGACGCAAGGCGGGGAGGCACTATGCATCTTCTCTCAATTTCAGTGATGGGACAACTGATCAAACCAGGCAGGAGGGGAGGGTCTGCTTCCACGCTCAGTGTCCCTAACGATGCCTTCATAATGCCCTCTGGAACCAATGGAAAAAAAATCCAAAGAAGCCAAAGTCATTTCCAATAGTTCTTAATAAAAAGTATTTTTAAAGTCTCAAATCCCCACTCAGCCTATAACTCTCAGTAAAAATAAGTAGCAATAAATCACCAAGGACAACTGCAGTTTCAAGCCTGTCTGAGGGGTGAGCACAGAAGCCTCTTCCCGGGTGTCTCGGTCCTGCAGCTGGGACCGGGGACGCGTTCCAGGAGGGAGCAGCAGGGGGCAGAGCTGACATGGGAGATGGGCCGGCGCAGCCTCCACCCACCTGCTGTCTCGGCTTCAGCCAGCCTGCCCGCGGCGCGTTGGGTCCGTGGGCGGTGAGCACACCACAGGTGATCGGAAAGACAGCAGGCTCGTTGCTATGCCACAGAAAAGGCTTCTCTTCATGTGAATAGAGAGATATGGAGACGTGCATGTATCTGGGTAGATAGATAGGACAGTGACAGATGGAACTGTCATTAAAATAGGAGCATATTTTAAGATTTGCTTTAGATAACGTAACCTAAATCAACATTGTAAATCAATATAGGAACTTCTGAGTGGTGTCAGAGTTCGTTTTTAATGACTCGTCTTTTCCTACCTTACCAATGAAAATGCAGGGAGGGCTGTGAAGCTGTGTCACCACGGGGAATGCGCAGTATCAACTGGTGATGTCATGCGATGAGACAACCCCAGCAAGCGAAGCCAAGAGGATGTCCCAGGCCCAGCAATGCCGGAGAAACGCGGGCCGCCCGCTCCCAGGCCCGCCCTTCCAAAGGTCAGACGAGGTCCTCCCTGCCGGCCTGAAGCACGAGCCGGCTTCATTAGCAGGGCAAATAAAGAGGCGTGCTTGCGTTTCAGGGCGGCTCGGGGCTGTAGTCCACGGGTCACTGCCTTCGAACCTCGATGTGAGGTGCCAGCTTCCACCAGATAGGTGGCGGCTGGGGCCTGAACCCTCTCACCCGGTTTGTGGGCCACGGCGCACAGCTCCTCACCCTGAAATCCAATAACCGGGAAGAACCAGCAGCAATGCCTGAGGGCATTTTGCAGCAGAAATCGAGGAAAGCAATGGGAGCCAGCGATGAACGGAAGATGTTTGAAAGACACTCCTATGAAAAACAAAATTCACTGTTTTTCCAAGTTTTTAATGTACTGGGGTAGCATCGCTTAATGGCATTATGTAAATCTCAGGTGTGCAACATTGTAATACGCCCGAGTGCTCCACTGCGCACTTGCCCCCCGAAGTCGAGTCTCCGTCAGCGTGTATTTAACCCCCTCCACCCTCTCCATCTTCCCCCCAGCCCCCTTTCGTTGAGCATTTAAGAAACGTTTTCCCTGGAAACTGGAGGGCAGTGCAGTAGGTCAACTCAATGGCGGCTGAGCCACCTAAAGGGTGACACGCCACCCGTGGGTGACATGGGGTGGAAACAACAGAGTCTGAACTGAGGAGTCCGGCAAACCTGACTTTATGCTGCTGAAGTCCCAGAGAAGGAGCCCGCCCATCTCTGAATTCCGCAAAAATGAATTTCTAGAAAAGTGTTTTATAAACCTCCATGTTGAAGGAAATTATTTCAGATTCTCCCAGCAAGAAGGTGTTATTGGCAGAGGCAGAGCAGACCCACTGGCCCCTGTTAACATTACTTTCCATTCGGAGCACACATCAAAACGCGGAAACGTGTCATCAGAGTCTTCCCGACTGTTCTCACACCTTCCCGATGCTAATATCTCACCCATATAACTTCATTTCTGTGCCTTTGATTCTTGCAATCACACATTTAGCACTTGTGAGCACACGCTGCCATGCTGAAGCAGATATTTGTGTTGCGTTATGCACGCGGAGTATTATAATAGCAGGCTAACCCTTCCCGCCTTCCCAAAAGGGGTCTCCCCACATTCACTCAGCACTCATTTGAACCTGAAGCTCCCCTATTTAAACCTTGTTGGTGTCTCAGTTTCCATATGATAAAGGGCACTTTTTCATGTTTAAAGCTTCTTCCGTGGGCATTGTCTCCTCCATTGTCACAGGTACTGTCTGCGGGGGAGGTAGATAGACAGGTATCGTTACGTGCAAACTACCCAGTGCCCTGCCCGGGGCATCATCTTGGTTTTGGATGGTGGAACTGTCTCATTGGGGCTGTACCGTCATGAATTGACATAGAGACTAAAATATTATAACAGCCACTGGTTGGCCATACATCTAGTCAATGTCAGATCTAGCCCAGAAAGTCATTATATTGAGTTTGCGGCGCTGGTCTTTCCAAATTTTCACACTCGTTTCCAGTTCTTTCGACAAGCAGGCAAGTTCCTCTTTTGCCCCTGCTTGATCTGCGGGTATCATGCCCTGACCCCGAAGCCGTTCGCTTTCCGCCATCCAAACGTGCCAGGCGCACTCTCCCCGCACCGTGCACGCCCGCCATGCCATGCCTCTGCCTTCTGCCCGTTCCCTTAAGCGCCCAGTCTCTCAATCTGCGTCGAAGCCCCTGCCTTCCCGAGGCCCGCAGGAGCCACCGCATTCGAACTGCGGAAGCGAAAATGTGGAAGCAGCGGCGCTGACGGCGAGTCTGGGAAAGCCGGGGGGCTTCGGTGGTTCCACTCAGGCATTCGCGCCTCGTTCCTTAGAATCGACCCTCAGCTTTTTCTCCCTCAGCAGGGATTTTCTTGGATTTTCATAATAACTGCAATATATACTTAGGTAATAATGGTAGAGGGAAGGTGTTCAGTGCCTCTTTGTTGATTTTGTTTGACATGGAAATAAGATTTTCTCAGTAGAAACACAAATTTTTAATAAAATGCTACCATGTTTTGATTTTTTTAAAAATATGTCTCTTTTAAAACTTCCTGAGGCTAGATGATAACTCTATGCAATGATTTAGAAGAGGAAAAGTGTTTATTTTCAAAAGCATAATGATTTATATTTTTAAGATTTTATTTATTTTCAAAGAGAGGGAAAGGGAAGGAGAAAGAGAGAAAGAGAAGCATCAATGTGTGCATGCCTATCGCTAGCCCCCTGCTGGGGAACTGGCCCACAACCCAGGCACGTGCCCTGACTGGGAATCGAACCGGTGACCCTTTGGTTCACAGGCTAGCGCTCAGTCCTCTGAGCCACACCAGCCAAGGCCAGAAGTATAATGATTTAAAGTGCAAGCACAAGTTCACCTTCACACCCCAAAGGCCACCATTAGAAAGTTATGAGGATTGCAAGTTCCCAGTGGATGGTCCGAAGAAAAGCAAACGAGAAGACAAGATGAAGATAACCCACACCCAAAGGGAGCATCATTCTGGATAACGGCTCCGCCGGTGCGAGCGCAGCCTGAGGCCTGTGCTGAGGCCCCATGGGCCGGCGAGCAGGGAGCCCCCAGGGCGCGTCAGAGCCCCCAGAGGCAGCAGGGAGCCCCACGTGATTCCGTCCAGAGTCAGGAACCCAGCGAGTCAACGCGTCTGGAAACATCGCGGAGGGAACGGCCGTGTGCCAGCGGGAGAGGAAAGAGACAGCGGAACAGGCCCCTGCTCCGGCTTCTCTCTCCTCGCAGCCTCTGTCAACATCCGCGTCACAGCCAGCAGGCCAGCAGGACGCTGCGGTGACCCAGGTCAGCCCTGGGCCGCGGACAGCTCCACGCCACCCGGACGTCGAGGACGGGTTTGACCGAACTCCCCTGCCCCCGCGGCCCCTCCTGGCTCTTTACACTGCGGCCGGAGAGAGTTTCTGTGGGGAAGGGGATGCCCCTGGGAGCCACCCCCACTGGGCAATTTCTTCTTCAGGTATAATTAATGCTTAACTCCTCTCAAAAGTTCTTCACAAACGCATGTCCTGCTGGGCCACCTGGACAGCAGGTTTCTTCTGACGGTGCGGGAGGCTGCCCTGCAGGGGCTGCCCGCGTTCTCTCCGCACTTCACCCGGGGACCTGCCTCTCGGGCACTGGGGGGAAGCCGGGTGCTTATCCAGAAAGGCGGTTCCGTGTGGGAGTAGAGAGGCCTATGTGCCACTGCTCCGAGGACATTCCGGGGCACGGGGATCTGGTAGGCAGCGTGCAGGTGAATGAGGCGGCACTGTGTGCGCCAGTCCCGGGGGCTCCTGGAAACGACGCTGGGAGTGCCCGGCAAGGGGTCCTGCTGCCCCCCTTGGTCTCCTTTGTAGGTTAGATTCCTCCCCTCTGCAGATGTCTCAGGGCCGCCTCCCAATTCTTCACCAGTGCTAAGGACATTTAAAATCTGTGTGCATTTCTCGTACAGTAACAATGGGTGGTTCACGTGTGTCGGGTGTAATGTGAAGAGAATTCGAACTGAGGGCAGAATAACAGAAACCCTGAGAGGTTGTCTCTGACACCTGAATTGAACACTCTCAAATTTAAAAAGAAAAGAAAAAAAACTCATCTTATCAGAGGAAAGGGCAATTTGTGCGTTTTATACGGGAAGGAGGAACTAAGCCGTAAACGCCAGCTCCACTTACACCGTCCATCCGCATCCCTGGTTTATCATAGGGACCGGAGGAGGAGAACCTGGCTCACGGCGGGATTTCTGAATCCACGCTCTGCATCTAATTGTTTCTGGAGATAACACGGCACAATATAAAGTGTGGACTTAAAGTAGAAATCCATTACTCTAGTTAATGTTTATACTATTACTGTCATCATTATCATTCGAGTTTTGAGTGTCATGCATACTCGACACCATCGTGCGTCTAGCCCAGCGCACGTGACCGTCTAGTGCGGGAGTGGCCAGCTGGGCTCCGAGAGAAGGACGAGGCATGCCTATTCCAGCTCGGTCAGTGACAAGCTGTGAACGTGACACCGCTATGAATGGGTAAACAGGGATAATATGAACGATGTGCTCTATCTCATATGAGCAATCATACGAATTAATGATAAAAAATAAAAGAAAAAACAGAAAAGCTTCCATCCCATCTGTTTCACTAAGAAATAAATTTTCTATTAAAGCTTACGGCTTGCCCTGATGGCGTGGCTCAGCGGGTTGGGCGTCGTCCAGCCAGGTGAGGGCCACGGGACCCTCTGCCAGTCAGGCTGCCGGCTGGCTCCCCTGTCGGGGCACATACGGGCGGCAGCCGATGGATGTTTCTCTCCCTCTCTTTCGCCTTCCCTTCCCCACTCTCTAAAAGTAAATAAATACTTTGTTTTTTTAAGTTTATATTCTTCTGTGAGTTCTCCTGGTGCTGGCACCCTGACCCCAGACTTCCGGCACCCAGGCTGAGCGCGGGGATGGGGATTGTTGAAGGCCACTCCATGGGGCTCGGCCACCACTGCTCAGCTGACGGGGACACTGGCCTCATGCAGGCGAGAGCTGCCCTTCTGGCTGGAGCCCCCGCCTCCTGGCCGGGCAGAGAGAAGGGAATGTGTGGTCTCCAGTCTTTCTTTAGAAGGACACGCGAATCCTGCCACAGCCTCACTGCCTCTCGAAGGCCCTGCCTCTCAATCCTGTCACACTGGGGATCAGGGCTTTTACCAGTAGATTCAGGGGAGACACAAACATTTGGTCTGCGACACTTATAGATACTAAACGTTATTTTCGGTCAAAGGGATAATGTAGCAAATGTCTTCAGTCTAAGCAAAGAAGTAAATATGGTTTAAGAATTAGCATCTTCGCATGGAAAAAAATCTTACTGCTAAAACACACCCCTGCAATAAAACGCATTTCGGCGGATGGAGATACCTCTACGCTGACCTCTGCGCGCTGTGCAGAATGTGTCCCACACGTTTTCCCTGGAGTCCTCACACCCGCCTGAGAGGCAGGCACTGATTAGCTGGTATTTATAGGACAGGAAGCCGCTGCTCAGACATGTTGAGGGCTTTGCCCAAAAGACAAGGGGAAACCCACACACAGAATGGCGATCCCAGCACCCCTGCTGGGTATTGGGTGTTTCCTCCCCCAGACACCTGTGTCCGATACATCATGGAAGTGGGTGGCCGTGGCCCGGCGCCTCACCCACTGAGACAGTGAGCAAGAGAGAGGCCCCTTCCAACTGGATGATCTCTTTCTGAGCTGACAGACACCCGCCAAAGATGGGACTGAGGCCCTTCCTTAGTGTGTCCCCAGTGCCCCCACTTCCCATCCTTTAAGAAAGCCGGGTGAGTGGGACTTCCACAGCGACCCCTCATCTAGAAAGGAGGAGAAGGGGAGGGAGAGCGTGAGGGAAGAAAGAGGAAAGAACGACACTTTCAACTTAAAAGAGAGTTTGATTAGCGAGAGGTCCCAACCCTGGGAAATAAATTAATATTACAATGCCCAACCCTGCACTGACCCTGTGCTAGTTCTATGTATTTTATATTGCCTGTGATTTCTTCTAATTTGGGAGGGCACTTTATTTTGATCATCTCAAACTGTTCCAAATGCACAAAAGAAAAAAGAAAAAGTTTGAGGTGGGGGCAGGGAACCCCTAGAGTTTAGCATGGAAGTGGCAGTCAACTCAAAGTGGGAAGACAGAGGCAGAGGGACCCCACCCCCAGACGGCCCCTTCATCACTCAGCAGGGGGACGGGTCCTCTCTTCAGCCTTGGCGATGCAGCCAGTCACATCCTGCATCTTCCAAGCATCCAGCTCCTGGAGGGAAGCTCCTGGCCTTCGACCCTTCCTAAATACTGAGCCCATGGGCCCTTCAAGACCCAAGTTTGGCCCATCATAGTGGAGTTTCTTCAATGATGCTCCAGAGAATCTTTGCAGAAAACCACGTGCTTGGCGCTCACCCTCCGGAGACGAGTAGGGTTCCCCCGGGAGCAAGCCTGCTCTGTGTGCTTAACAAGGTTCCCGGCGACTCCTACACAGACCGGCCTTTGAGAACGTGGGCACCTGGGTTGGCTGGCAGTCCCCACTGAAGCCGCTGGTTTTAATGCTGCTGACGTTGGCATCCCCCGTTTGGCCTTGCGCTTCTCCAGTGCCGCCCCGGGGAGCTTCCGGAAAATGCTAACGCCCGGGCCCCACCTCCACAGACTCCGAGGTCATCGGCCGGCACAGCCGCTGTTGGGAGTCCAGCAGATCTGCTGGTCTGACGGGCAGCCGGGGCTGAGACCCGCCGGTTTAATTCGATATTCACCATCAGCTCTCCACAGGTTTTATCCCGCTTATCTTGTTTAGAGTTTTTATTAGAAATGGCTGCTGCGTTACAGCTTGCGTTTTCCCGCCTATGCTAATCTTATCGTCATCTCCCCTTCGGTATGCCGGTGCAGGGCGCATTACTCCATTTTCGAACGATAAAGCACACTTGCTTCCCAGACCTGCCACACGAGGCGTCCCAGGTGGAAGCGCTGACTCCGGGCGACACGGGTCCTGTTTCAGTAGCGTCTGCTCCCGTCTAGGGTGGTCTCTCTCCGTTACGGCATCAGGCAAATCAAGTTTCTGAAGCTCTTCCATCCAAAGCGCGTTGGAAAGATCAAGCGATACAGTGCGCACAGGGGACGCGACTGGACCTCCGCAAACAGCATCGCTGCCGGCATCCCCACCGCATGTTGTAGTTCTTGTAGCAAATCTCTCCGGAGGGATTTCCCCTCAGACTCCTCGGAAGACCGGTTCCTTCCCCTCACGGCCCCGCCCTGCCCCCTACCCCCAAGTGGCAGGTGACCCAGCGGGAGCTGACTGTCCCCGGCTCGCACACTGCCCCTTCAGTGGGAGACAGGCTCCTGTGCAGCCCTATGGGGAGGGACCGGGGCGGGGGGACATGGGGATAATCTGTCCCCGGCACAATACCACACTGTACTTGGCAAGGAAATGTAGGATTTGTTACAAAAGAATCTAAAATTGAAAACAGCCGGGAGTGGACAAGACCTGGAGACAATTCAGTTCCTCAGTAAGCTCGGAAAACTCCTTGTTTTCTGTCCTGGCTTCATTCTTTATCTCCTGGAGTGTGTGATTTCTGAGAATTTGAAGTATTTTAATTTTCTTGCATTTTTCGGTAACTGTTAAGAAATTTATTATTTTCTTCTGACAGCTTCCAAGAACTTTAACAGACAAGCGGGGAGAGGAATTTTTCAGCATTTCTGTTCACTCTGTTGTCTCCACTCAAAGTGACGCACATTGGAAGCCTAAAGGCCATGTCATGGAATCATTTGGACTCTAACACTCCTTGGGTCATTTGCCAAGAACTTCCACGAGCACCGCAGGTTAAGCCCACAGGTGGCAAATGCATTTTAAGAAGTAGAATGAGATCTACCTGGAATCCCAGCAACTTGCAGTCTCAGTGAAAAAGATTAGACGTGTATTTTTCCATATTAACAATAAAGATATTTTATTATATTGTCAACAGCTAAGGTACTACTTATCACTACTAACTAAGTCACATATACAACCAATAGAAAATTTGTCCTCTTTAAGAACTCAAATACTCAATTTCCAATTGTTCCAAGTGCCAGAAATGTTACACAAATCTTTTCACATGTTTTTCCAATAGTAGTTAGAAATGCCCGTGGTCTGCATTAAAGTTCACTATAAAACAGAATTCGCTTGTGTGCCCCAGGGCCCTGGGGCCGTTGCTGAAATGCTTTTCCAAGTCCCCATTTCGGGTGAGTGCGGCTGTCCTGGTGGACGGCGGTCCCGGTGCGCGCCACAGCTTCCCAGCGGGGCCCAGACATGCGCCGGCCGCCTCCCGTCTTCATCACAGGTGAAGCGCTTGCTAAGCGTGCAGGACTTCGGAAGCTGAAATCCCAGACAAGACGCAGGGCGCTCTATTTTGTGAGTGTCCCTACCCTCTGCTGCTCGCTGAGAGGGGCGCGTCTTGGCTTTGTGTGGGGAGAACGTCTCCGCCATCTCAGGAGCCAAGCTGGTGGCCGTGTCCGTGGCCGCGGAACTCCCGGCGGCCACATACCCCGCGTGGTCCTGAGCTGCGGCTGCAAACGCACACGGTCCCATGTAGACAAACACTGAGGTTCGGGGAGAAGGCGTTGTCTGCGGCCCTGGCCGACCAGCGGCGGCGCCCCGACCCGGTGAACGCGGGTCGCTGCTCCGGACGCGACCTTGGAGTCATTAAACAGCCGCCAGTGGCACCACTGCTGTTCGAGCCGCCCGTCACCTCCTGCTCCACGTTGGTGAGAAGTGACAGGATCACACACCAGCTGTTCAACCAAGAGGTTTTCCTCTCTTCTGTGCACGTAAAATGTGTTATTTGACATGAAGCTCAACAGCCACCCACCCCATGTATTTAGGGAAACAAACTATGATCTTAAAATGAAATTCTGGCCACTTTAATATGGATAGTTAGAATTTTTTAGCATACTTGTTTCCATAGAAAAAAAATAAATCAATTCTCAAAATCTATTCTTAAGAAACGGGGGAATGTTATAAGTGCTTGGGAAACAGAGACGCTAAGATCACCAGTCTTACCCCTGGCCTGGTGGCTCCGTTGGTTGGAACATCAGCCAGTGCATCAAAAAGTTCAGGGTTCGATTCCTGGTCAGGGCACATACCCAGGTTGCAGGTTTTGATCCCTGGTTGTGGTGCATATGGGAGGCAACCGGTCAATGTTTCTCTCTCACACCAATGTTTCTCCCTCCCTCTCTCTCTCTCTCTCAAATCAATAAATACATCCTCAGGTCGGGGGGCGGGGCGGGGGGGAAGATGACCAGGCGGGAAGAAGCAAGGGCCTGGTGCAAAGCTCAGCCCGGAGCCCGCTTTCCGCTCTCAGGCTTGTAGAGACCCTCGCAGCCCCCAGGGAGAAGGGCCGGCGCAGCGCGGGGTAAGCGGGAGCCCCAGCCCGTGGGCCAGTGCGCCTTCCCGCCGGTCCTGTTTACCTTCCTGACCTTCCAAAGCCTCCGTGGCGAAAGCTCATAGCCCCGCTCCCTTGCTTGCTTTGTCCCCGCTCATTTCCCCAGGAGCGCAGCAGAGCTCCCTTGGGTGGAATTCAAGCCCGGCGTTCGCCGGCGCCTGCTGCGTGAACTCGTAATGGGGGCCGCACGGTGGTCCTGGGAGCCACGGTCCTTCTGGGAGAAAAGAGCAGGCGCACAAGTGAATCTCAGTGTCTCCACACGTGCAAGAAACGTCACGACGTGACCACTGACCACTGTGTCCGGCTCAGCCTTGTGCTACCGTGGGCCCAGCGGGGGGAGAGGCCGCTTGGCTCCAGCCTTCACGGCGCGGAACTCACTCTCCCGCAGGTCCCTGCGCATCCCGCCCCTCCACTTTTCGCAGGGACTGTCCCAAACGTGTGTCCCAGCAGATCCCGTGTGTGCGAAATGTCATGATGACAGAAAAGTCAGTGGAGACACTACCGGGTAGCACTCAAAGTCATTCTGGCCATTGAAAGACTGGCCCTTGGAACACCCAAATATGGCTCGTCTCGCACATGCCTGCCCAGCTCACTGCTGTCCCTTGCACCCAGCAGACCGCTGACCCTCTTTGGAAATTGGAGCACGGGGTCTTTATTCTGACAAATTATCTTCACTTCGCAGAATATGATAGATTTACTAAAGTGCAGATTTCATAGCTTTACTGAAATATGCACTTATAGGTAAAGTCACTGTAAAATCAAACAACCATCCTAAGCCAAGAGTACATGACAAATAAAAAAAATCATCCCCACTTTATTTCTAAAGCAATTCCCCCAAAACACAGAGACTTCGAGTGTTGCTATTTGTTAAGATTGAACTCAGCAACTGGTAAACCTCAGTGCATTGCATTATTACAACAGTCAATCAAGTAGAAATTTCTGCAGAATAAAATCAGTGTGTGTCATTATAAATTGTTTTTAGTGATAAGGAAGAGTCTAAGATATTTCTCTATTCACAATGCATTTCATAAAAAAAGTTCAATAACATCGCACTCATATTTTCTAATCAATCACCATGACTGAGGGTTTCGGATCAATATTTCAAGCTGTCAGACATGCCTTCGCGGACGTCACAGTCCGTCTGAGCATATCACGTTAAACGCCGCATCACAGTGCCTTTAAAATGCTTTGTTTGTGAGAGGTGGTGATTAAGAAGGGGCGACTGTGTGTTCGGACCGTTTATCACGAAAACAGCTTGATACTGACTAGTTCATCTACTCGATGCCTGTAATCATGTCATATCCACATAGAATGCCTGTAATTTGTTTTCTTGAGAAATAGACTGGAGGATACTCATTTTTATTGTTAAAATGATACAATGCATTTGAAAATATTTAGGTGGTACAATCAGAACACAAAGATCTTCTCTCACTGATATAAAGCAGAGTTGGGAGCACCGTTTGGTTGAAACTGACCTTCTGGGGGCAAAATCACGGGTGTGTGCATCCACAGGTGCTTGGATGGCGCCGTGTTGGTGGTAAGACTCCAGAAGGTTCGCGTTACTAGGAAGAAGCCAGGAGGGGCACGTGTGGATATAGACTGTACACCTGTCTGCCTCGTACTTAAACAAGGGATACTCAGATCTCTGTGAAATTCATTTTTATGCACTTTTTCCAATGTGCACAGGCCAATCGCCAATGTCTGAGTAAGTTTGTGGCAAGTGGCCGAGAAGAGACTTGAAAGAGCACAGGTGCAAGTGAGTGGGGAGAACAGAGGAAAGTGAAGGTATCGCCTCTGTGGCCTTCCCTCGCTTTGCAGGTAACAAGGGACACTGTTAGTGGTGATTGTTAAAATGCTAAAACTCTTCATGACAATTACAGTATCTTTTTTAAATCAAAGAGTGACGGTGACTCATCATTGGAAACTGATAGTAGGATTTCTCTCCTGGATTAATTTTACATTAGCTTCTTACTGATATATTCCTCCCAGAGGAAAGGCTTGAGCACCCACTGAACAAGAGTTTGGGGTTCCATCCCGACCCATATGGAAGCGATCACTCTCTTCAACTACTGACACAGGGTCAGAGAGACTGGGGCGGGTGCGGTGCCGAGAGGGTGGGAAGGGGCCCTGCGGGTCTGGGTAGGCAGGGGCCTTGGGGTCTTAGAATCCTGGGCGCTGGCATCCCACCCCCCGCCACCCCTTAGCTGACGGTCCCCGACAATACAGAGCTTCTTGGCTTTTACTCAATTTAGAGTCAGAAATCTAGACAGACGCCAAAGCGGGCAATTCCCGGTCGCCCCTCCGCCGGTGCTGCCGTGGGCGAAGCACATCGCTCGCCGAGCCTCCCCTGTTTCAGGGGCCGCTGGGGCGGGGACCGCGCCCCCGCAGTTCAAGGCCGGGTCAAACGTTCCAGGATGCTCAGGACACGCAGTTAATGCCCATTTAACCACGGCGATCCGCCGAGCAGAAACAGGAAGTCTTCTAAATTCATTTACAGGGAGCTCTGGTTCTCGGCCTCGGCCCAAGCACAGGGCAGCTGCCGCAGCTGCGGCAGGGCTAGGACGCACGACTCCCCGCCGGTGAGGAGGCATCGCCGCTGACACCGGTCAGAAAGCCCGGCTTTTCAAGGGGGAGTATGACAGCGCTGTCCGGGCCTCCCTTCCCGAGAAGCGAGTTCCTTTCTCAGAGAAACTGAATGTCGGTGCCCCAGGGGGAATACATCTCCAGTCTGCTACTGATCATCGTGTGTCGGAGTTCGTATAAACAAATCCAATTGGAGAAGCGTTGTGCTCGAGGCCGTCTGATGGGCTGGGGTTTCCCACGTGTGTGTGAACGGATGGAGGGGCCCCCAGGCCTGTAAGAGTGAACACACGTCCTCACAGTGCCCAGGGAGGATCGTCTTGTAAACAGCCAGTGATGTGAAGCCTGCTTGCAGAGAGCCCGACGTGCTCGCCTCTCATACAGCTCTCTGGAATGTTCTCCTCAGCCCGCGCAGACCGCCCCTTTTTGCAGACATTACGCATGTTTGCTGCCCCAAGGCCCTGGGTGCCGTGGGACACTGTGCGCGCTTGGCTCGGTGCACGCCCAGGGCGGCGCTTCCTCGAGGGGGCGCAGAGGAAACCCATCAAGCTTCCAAGTGCGTGAAAGCGTGCGCACTGGTGGGTCCCGCGCAGGGGGCCTGGGCTCCAGGCCGGCTTTGGAAGCGGGGACAGTTCAGGCGAGAGATCTGCGAAAATTGCGTGGGGTTCCCACCAGCAACCCGCATGGAATTCATACACCGTAGAAAGAGATCTTACTTAATTTTAGCTGTACATTCATAACAGTTACAGATCGGTGCAACGTACAAAAGACAATATATATCCCACATGGCTATGGAAACCCACTCCTAGCAACGCCCATGGATGCCCCGTCTGCCTTGGCGGAACCTCGCTCCCTGAGGGGCCAAGCCGGTCCTTACTGCGCCGCATGTGGCGTCCCTGGGGAATTACATGTGAGCTGGTCTAGTTGCATCACCGAAATAAGGGGCCTTTCGTCCGCCAGCCGCACAAACAGGTTAATTAAACTCTCTTTTGAGTAATATCGAATATTCTCTCAAGGCTCTGTGAATCACTCTCTTTAACCCTCATAACTTTTAAGTTCATATGAAGTGCAGTGTTTACCAGTGGGCGGTACTTTACTGCATTCAGCTGTATCTTCTTGAGCCAGCCAGGTGCTCGGATCACATCGCCCAGAGAAATGAAGGTGGGTCCAGGGAGCTGTTCTCGTTGGTTGGCCTCAGAGCTTTGATGGTTTATTTTATTATTATTATTATTATTATTAATCATTATTATTATTTTGAGGATCTGAGTGCCTTGAGGGAAGACAGGGGTAAAAGAATTTAAAAACTTAATTTTATCTGTTTTTAAAGATATACGGTCCATTACTTTTCTAATTTAATCTTTACAACAACCCCACATGATGATATTATTACTAATATCTTTAAAAGTAGAAACAGTCACACCTGAAGGTTCCAGATGTCAGGCAGTTCTCGAACCCAAAAAGGCCGGAGCAGCCCCCAGCCCAGGCTTCCGGCCCTGGACCCCTGCGGCCCCCACTTCCGGCAAGGCCTGCGGGAAGGCTGGATCCAGCTAAGTGTTGGGTCGCCTACTGATTCTGAATGGAATAAAAGACACAATACGAATTACTCTCTCCCTACACAATTTGGTACGTATTATAATTCTCATCGCTGTGGTTGCTAATATTCAGATTGAAGAATAACCTTCCAAAACATTTAAATTTGGGGACAGGCAGCCTAAAGGAGTATAAAATAATGTCAAGGGCTATGAATAAGTACTCTGTTTAATACATTCAAAATTCAATTATAAGCGCACTAGAATAAGTTTATTTTTGTCTCTGATCCATCCGAAAATGAGAAAGCAGTTCCTCAAAGCCACGAGTCACGGCACAGCCACTGTGGCAGGACCCACAGTCCGGGCAAAAGGCTCCCTTTCAAAAAGACGAGAGGAAATGTCACTCATGTTTGCTCAGTGTGCGAGAACCTCACATTTGCAAGGCGTCATGTTCTCTGGCGGCGTGGACCCCAGCGCACTGAGCTGTTCAGAAGCAGGTCCGTGGCAGTCACACCCCGGGGGGCATGTCATGGTGTATGCACGGGTCTCCTAAGTGCCCATGCACCTGAATTAGATCCTGTTCCCGGACACTTCCCACTTTCGGAAGGAACATCTTTCCTGCTTGCTGGACCCCACGACGTCACTAGCACGTCACACAAATCCAATCTTTTTTTTTTTAATAATTGTAATAAATAATACAATACATTCAGTAGCACGGTCTTGTGCAATCTGAAAGGAGAAAGGACTCATGGACACGGACGACAGTGCGGTGAGTGCTGGGGGGAGGTGGTATAAAGGGGCTAAATGGTAATGGAAAAAATATAATAAAGATTTTTAAAAATCTTCTTCAAAATAATTTCTTCATAGAATTATGACATTTTAACAGCTTGCAGAAATAAGCAAAACATCCTATTATCAGTGAGTTCATAACTGAACAATTAGCCCGAAGCAGAGAGCTTCAGGACACAAGGGCTCACTGGAAACATTCTAAGGGCACTTCCAGGGATAAAGAGTGGGTGAAATTAGTTTAATTATCTCTACAAGAACTTTCATAATTAATTGCTTGAGATGTGAATATACATCACGTGTTTGAGTCTCAGTGCATCAAGAATGCACAAGGAAAGAGACCCCGGCTATGTCTGTGGCTGGGGGTCTTCCCTCCCAGGGAGTCAGAGCGTTGGCGTCTCGGTGGGTGTTTCTCTGCGTCCACTCGACGGTCAGAGAGCCCCTCCCCCTTCCGCCCATTTCCAGAGGCCAGCAGTAAGCCCAGTGCCCACAAGCCTCCCCTTGTATCAAGGCTGGACATGGTTCGGGCTAGGAGCGCACTTTGAAATTTACTAAATGTTGACAAGTGTACAGTAGGGAAAAAATAAAATGTAAAACATTTCCTCCAAGACATGTCGTAAAACATTGCTAATGGGAACTCCCGCTATTTCGGAGTTTGGGATGGTAGTTATGATTTCCTGTGAGTATCAGAAAACTAGAATTGTTATACCTCAGAGCAGTTTCAAATAAACTACATTATACATTAATCTTTTAAAAACGAAGATTCTGAAAATGTGTTGTGTTAAATGAACGGAACCAGTCATCCATTTGAGCAACTCGCCAGGCTGGAAAAGAAGGAAAAGCAAGGTGCCCCCTGGGAGGGAGACACGTGTGTCATTAGACAACAAGGGAAAGTCGCCGCGCGTCACAAAACACCCACCATGCGAGCAACACTCACTGGGCACAGTATTTCAGAAACTTCCAGAATGCCACAGAAAAAATATGACTTACTATTAATAAAAACTGTAAAGAACTGTTGCCAGGTGTCCTTTGCAATGTCATTGGAGAGCATCATGCTTAAAAACAAAGTTACATTTTTATTTTATCGCAATAAATTTTCTTAAGATCCTACTAAGAAATGTCGCCCGTATACAGTTCCCTTACTCTTACAACGCAAAAAGGCAAAGTTAGAACACATGCCTTTTTGAAACAGCATTATTGAGCTATAATCTACACACCCTAAGGTTCATTCATTTAAACTGTTTAATTCTATGGGTTTTAGTAATAAAACAAAATATATTTATGGAATGCTACCGTGATCTAATTTCGGGACATTGAGAACAGTTGATGTCAATTAAAGGGAGACTCTGTCCACAGAAAGCGCTGCCCTTTCGGCTTCAGGTGCCCGTAATTTCCACGGGCCGCCCCGCCTTCCCTCCCCGTTAACCGCAGGCCCGAGGCAGCCGCGGCCCTACCGGTCAGGCTGCGAGGCCCGGGTGCGGCCGCGCGGGGACTGGCTAGAGCGCTGGCCACGACAGGCCTCCCCGCCCGCTGCCTCTCCTCCGCCTGGCGGGCCCTGGCCACACTGGGAGGGGGCGACCGCTCGGGCTAGGGTACCTGTCATTTCCATGACTCCTACTTGTTTCATCTTTTCTAACCATTTTCTAATCTATTAGTTCTTATTCCATGACGTGTTTGTGCTTATTTTATCAAATCTTTTCTTACACTGCAGTCTTTGAACATTTAAAATATGATATTTCTAAAGCGTCAGGCAGAAGATTTATTGTCTCTGCTTCTTCTAGCTTTCCTTCTCACCTTGGAATTTCTCACGAACCCTTTAATTTTCATCTGTGAACTCACTCCTGGGGCTGTCCCTAAGCGTAAGGATAGCGTTTTCTTTTTGTAGGGATTGTATGGAGTTCACCATTCTAAACATGGGTTTATGTTGACCCATTGGCTTTGAGTCTGCCCGTAGACCTGACTTGCAAGACATGTCGAAAGACATTCTTCAGACAGAAGGAAAGAAGTGCAGGTTGTAAACTCAGATTTATGTAACATAGAGGAGAACATTGAAGAAGAATAAGTGAAGGTCAAATAAAAGCTTTCATTGTTTTATTTTTAATCGACCTAACAAATAATAGTTTATTCAAAACAATAACACCAATGATACTTGATTATGAAGCTTGTCTATGTATCTTCTGTAGCTTATACAGAAACAAAACGAGTGACAGCAAAATAAAACGGATGGAGGGAGGGACTGGTCATTTGGTTACTATAATACACTACCCATAAGGGTAAAGTGTTTTTTGAGAGTGGACTTGGATTAGATGTAAATCCATATTAAAATCTCTAGGGCTACCACAAAAACATTTAAAATAACTATAACCTATGCTAAGAAAAGAGAAAAAAATGGAATCATATCAAATGCTCAGTTGGAGCTACAAAGGCAAAAATAGGAACACAGAACAAGGGACGGTCACTATAGCATTAATTACTTTAAAGATTAACTGTCTAGGGGCACCAATGAAAAGACAGAGATTGTCAGAGTGGATCAAAAAGCAAGACTTAACTGTATGTTGCCTATAAGAAACCTGCTTTGTGTATAAAGACACATACAGATTAAAAATAAATAGATGGAGAAAACATATTATATTAACATTAATCAAAAGAAGCCAAGAGTAGTTATATTAGTTTCAGACTGAGCAGACTTCAAGGCAAGGGGACTTTTCAGGGGCATAAGGGGGCTTTATATAATAATAAGGAGCCAGTTCTCCAAGCAAATATAACAATCCTTGAAGTAAATGCCCCTAAAACAAAGCATCAGATCATGTGAGGGAAAACTAATGTGTGTGCAAAGAGGAATAGATGAACCCACTATTGTAGCTGGAGATTTCAGCCCCTGAATTTCAGAAATATTTGTATCCAAAGGCAGAACAACATTAGGCACACATTCGTGGACGTGGGGAAGCTGCAGCCCGGCGCCACGGCAACAGGATATCCTTTCCCGGCGAGTCGACACAGAACATGCGCCAAGAAAGACCACATACATTCGGGGCCATAAAACACATCTCACTAAAGTTAAAAAGCAGAAATCATACAATGTCTGCTTTCAGACCACAGTGAAATTAAACTAAAAGTCAATCACAAAAACATACCTGGAAAATCCCCAAACCCGGGGACATTAGGCGACACTCCTGAACAACACGAGTCAAGGGTGAAAACCTTGAAGGAATTAAAAAATATTTTCAGCTAAATATAAGTGAAAAACAACATATCAAAATTCAGGGGATGAAGTAAAAGCAGTATTTAGATGAACATTTATAGCTTTGAATGCATTAATTATAAAAAAAAGATCTAAAATCAAGAATCTAAGCTTTGACCTTAGGAAACCAGAAAAATAAGAGAAACCTAAGTGGAAAGTAAGCAGCAGCAGAAGAATACGAGTAGAGCAGAAACCAGAGAAACTGAAAACATAAAATCAATAGAGAATATCAGTGAAACCAAAAGCTAGTTTTTCAAAAAGATCGATGAGGCCCCGGCCAGGCTAAGCACGGCGGCCAGGGAGGCGGCACGAGGGGCCAGTGGGCGCTGAGACGGGGGGCGGGGGGGCGCCCTCTGTGATTGGTGATTTCTCAGATTCCGGCCTCTAATTGCCATGCATTCGTTCCTTTATTCAGCAAGCGCTGCATGCCAGAATGCTAGAATATTATAGCATTAAAATCTCTGCTCACATCAAACTTACATCTTGGCCCTCCTTGACATCCTGAATGTAATCAGAATTTTGCTATCGATTTGGGACCTGCACACAGTGAGGCCACTGGCCGAGTCCAGCTTGCTGCGTTTGTAGGGACTAGAGAAGGCACCAAGGAGCGGGTTCCTCTCTGGGGCTTCTGATTTGGGGTGCCCGGCCCTGGCTCTTTCATTTCTCCCGGGTTGTCAAAACCCCATATTGAACATTCTACACGTAAAGCGTGGATCTGAACATCAGACATGAAATTCTAATCATTATGATCTCAAAATCCTAGGAACTTATCATCTTTACTAGAAGGAAAGAGTATTATAACTTGTGAGAGAAGGTTATAAAAGGTGATTGCTTGCTTGGATTTTTGTTGTATTTTGTAAAGAGATGTTTAAAAAGAAAACAAATTGGGCCCAGTAATAAAAAAGGGAATAGTACAACTATACAAGTAGCTGTACTCTATAAATATCTGTTGCTAGTTTACAAGACACTAACCAGTTTAGGAACTGGCATGAGAGAAAGGAGATCTAACACAAGGTGTGTCTCTGTGTGCCTGTCTGTCTGTACACAGGTGTTGGACAAGCTGAGGGAGTGACTTTCACTCAAATGTCTTTTTTACAAACTCAAAGAAGAATGTGAACAGCATAGACCTTTTTCCATGAGGAAAATAACTTACGATGAGAGTGAAGGCAAAATTAATTTTCTCTCTAGAAAAATAACTAATATAATCACGACGCAGCCAAGTATAGCCTTAGGTCCAGTTGGTCCTGGAGAGAAGATGAATTACCATGAAATGCCATTCTTTCTTGTTCTATTCTCGAGTTTAAATAAAAACAAAAAGATAAAGAACATTCTTCCCCGTCAACCTAAAAAAAAAAACCCGAAAAACAAAAATGTTTCCCACAGCAGCTTTCATCAGCCATGAAATGAAAAAAGTCAAATTGAAAGTGATTTTACATTTTCTACAAACACTCAAAGGATTAAGCACTAAATGACTTTCCAAAGTATCTGAACTCTGAGGCTCGTATAATTTCACCGAGTGCTTTGTTTACGTCTTATTTCAGGTGGGTACAGCGGAGCACATTTCTAACGGGCTGTGACGACTGCTGAGCGAGACCCAACGGTGGCCATTACCACGGCTCTTTGCAGACTCTTCGCGTATTTGCTCCCCAAGCGGAGTGTGGGTGAGAAAAGGCAGAACTGCTTGGGTGGATTATTTACCATCATTACAGTCTGACGACTCACTTAAATCCTGCCCGCGGCCCTGGTTTTCTTTGGTCTCGAGCTTTCTTCCTGCCCCACAGCCGCTCCAGTCGGGCCGATACTCCGCACGCCTCGCGGGTCTTTGTCTGCTAAGACAGAGAAAACTGAGAAACTGTAGAATGTCTGCGGTAGAAAGAAACTCTAGAGACTTGAGTAACTCCTTCCTCTTTTATGTAACAATATTGTCTTAAGGAGCTTAATTCCAAGGACCCACGGAGAACTTGGTACCCTGTCTGGCTGCCGTGGCTGTAACCTCTTCTCCTCGCTCTGTGGGGCTGGGGCACAGCGCAGCCCAGAAGGCTGACCCCCCTTCCCCGACGGCAGGCGCTGTCACTGCTCCCCTCACAGGCCGCGTTGGCGGCCACAGAAGGGCCAGCAGCCTCACGGAGGAGTGGCCAGAGAGGGAGGCCAGTGCCCCAGGGATGGGCGACTGGAAGCAGCGGGTGGGGAGCCAAGCAACGAGGGGGGCGTCCGAGTGGGGGTGAGGGGGAATTACCAGCCATGAGATGGGTTGCATACAGGATGACTGAAAATGTTAGAAAATATCATATTAATGGTATATTAATAAATATGTTGAGGTAAAGAGAACCAAGTTTTCCAGTGTCAGAAAAGAGAGCTACAAACATGGAAAGGAAAGACAACACCAAACCCTGTGGGGCTGCAGTGAAGTTGGTGTCACCAGTGCGGTCCAGAGACCTCATATAGACAGACGATGACCGTGGTGTTGGTAGGCTGATGCAGAGATGATCGGTAGGTAGACAGACAGTCCAACGTGTTTACAGGCATGTGTATGTATATTTGTACATTATATCCATACATATATTCTCCGCTGCTGTCCCCTGAAGGGGGTTAAAGGCAGTGACACCCAGCGGCCTTGTGTCCACCGAGATGATGTCTTCTAAATAGGGTTTTCCACTAACATGACCCAAGGCTCCTGGGAGGCGCCGCCAATTTCGGGGCTGGGACAGGAAGTACAGGCTGCGCCTCCGCCCACGGTGCCGGGGAGGGAGGGAGAGCTCAGAGAGCGAGGGGCGTCAGAAGGGCACCGCGCCGGCCCGGGGCTCTCTCGCTGCCGTCCAAGGTAAAGGGAGCGTCGGGAGGAGTGGAGTGGTGCCAATGATGACCTTTGACCTATTAAAGGAGATAGGAAACAAGTCCGCATTTAAATGAAGAAACGAAAAACTAAACATGTAATGAGAAATGGGATATTTAAATAGTTCGTAAGTACTCACCACACATTTATTAATTACAAAAGTAACAAGTAATTCTGGCAGGAAGACGGGGAGACGCCCCCGCGATCAAAGTGAACGCTCTCAGGACCGGGCAAAAGCAAAGGCACGTGCCTCGTGGCGGGACCAAGGCAGAGCTGGGCGTCCCTTCTGGGACTTCAGACAGAGACGCAAGCATGAAAGAAACTCAAGCTGAGGGACTCCCCGCGAGATGTCCGTGCCCCAATCTGACAGCAGTGACCTGTGATAAATGTTTGTTTCGTTGCCGGGTAAACTTGGTAGCCTTAGCTGATCTCTGGTAGTGGGGGGTTTCACAGGGTACAGAGAACGGAGAATATCCTTGTCACTTTGTCACATGTGAGCCTGGGGTTCAGGTCAGCCTGTGGAAGCAACACCTTGGCCTCTTCGGAACCTGTCCCCAAAAGTTCTGTTTGACCCCTAGCGCTTGGTTCTCTCTCTTAAGCCATTTCTGTTCACGTCCTGTCTGGATAGGTGCTGGTTGCTTCTGCTGTACTCTTTTTCCCCATTTTTTCCCACTGAGTTTTCCAGTAAGCCACACTGTGGCTCCGTGACTCTGCCCCCAGCAGCTGCACCGCACCATCTGCTTAATGCCCAGTTTCCAAGGTTCAAAGCTACAAACATGTCCCACTAATCCCCCCACTCAAGCGCTCACAAGCCTGGCTTGTTCCTGGTGCAGCGACTGCCATCTTGACCCGGACTGTCTCCCTTTGCCCTCTCCTGGAAGATGTAAGACACGAATTAAATTTGTTTTGTAACTAAAGAGCTTGAGGTCTACCTCAAATCACTCTTCGGCAGAAAATAATTACTGGCCCAGTGCATCTTTCATTTTAGAATTTACTTTCAAAGGTACAGTCAAAGATTAGAAGCATTTTAGCCCTGAAGTTTTTGGTTTTTTGTTGTTTTGTTTTCTTTTTGATAACTTGGCAAGAGAAATTAAGACTTGGTATCGATTAACCACTTCTTGGTCCTTTGATATAAAAGATATTGTCATGAAATACATTTCTCTGCCCAATTTCTTTTTTTTTTAAATATATTAATCCTGAGGGTTAAGTTGTGGATTCTACTTTCTCTGAAGTGTGGTCTCGTGTCTCTCTTAAACCTCAGTCAGACGGGAACAGTGGTCGCCCTATTAGCCGCCGATGCCCACATCGTTGTGACTTCATTTAGCGTTCTTGTTTTTGGCATTACGAATTATTCACATCCTTGTGTGCCTTTTTCACTTTCTAATCACTTGCTATCTGTTCTTTTTTCCTCCGTCGTCCTCTCAAAAATCAGAGCGCCGTCATCACAAAGCTCCTCAGTTTGCCCCGTTCGCGCTCACACTGAAACCCTCGTTCTGCTCCTTTGCCGGAACAGGCTCCGGTGCAACGGCCGTGCGCAGAGGCCTCCGAGCGCGGTGCGAACCAACCCTGCTGAAGGGCTGCCTTGGAAGACTCAGTTCTTTGAGTTCCATTCCTTTTCCATTTTGTTTTTGAATTTCTTTAGAGTTCATGGGAAAAAAGCACAAGATTTATCCTTAAACTTGTGTGTTTATCCATGTCCTCAAAAACCAAACACCAACATGATTTCCAAAAGAGCTCTGGATCTACTGGCGTGCTGTGCGACGAATGGCCTGAGATTTCTGGGACCCAGTCCTCTGTGGCTCACCCACAGAAGATTCATATGTGTTATTGAAAGTAACAAAAACCATGGGGACAGGGGGGAGTGTGCCAGCGTGTTGCGTTGGGTAGCGTAATGGTTGGTATCCCTCCAAATTTATTTCCATCTGGAACCTCAGAATGTGACCTTATTTGGAAATTAGGTCTTTGCAGATGTAACTAATTAAGAATCTCAAGATAAAAATCATTGAAGGATCGGAGTGGCCCAGAGGCCTCGGGCGGCCCCTAGCCCACGAGCCCCCACATCTGCAGGAAGGCTGGTCTCTTCCAAACCGCGAGGGGCCCTCTCAGCTGAGGCTGAGAGGAATAAGAGATACGGGAGGAGGGGCACTTTCAAACTAATTTCTTTGGCCATTCAAAGCACAAGAGATCGATAATTAGATTTAGAACTTCCCTTTCTTTGGCCTTTAACTTTCAAAGGGGTACGGGGTGTGGATTTCTCCACCTCTGGTTTCTATTCTGCCCAGCCAGCCAGAAATGCACGGATCAGTTTTGGAGCCCTCACGCGGAGGGGCTCCGAGGGGCAGGATTCTAACTCAGCGTGAAGAGCTGCTCGGTGGCGGCTGGAGGAGGTGCTAAAACAGCCAACAGCACGCGCAGCTGAAACGAGGTGCTCTCTGCTGTTGCTCCGTGGATTGTCGCTGGTTTAGAGACAGAAAAGTGGCCCGTGTGGGACAGGGACGTCTTTTTTGAGAAATCAACATCAGAGCGCTGGTCTCGTTCGTCACCGGGAAGCAAAGGCATCAACGCACGGCACTGCGGGCCCAAAGATGACGGCAGGGACCGGTGATTTTGTTTCAGTGTGAAGACCCCTCTCTCGAGGCAAACAGAGCCACCGTGCGCGTGACGGCCTTGAGGTTTTAATGCAGAGCAATATTTTAAAGAGGACCCGAAAGGTTCGCTTGTTGGTTTGCTCTTTTGGTCAAGAAATATAATTTTAATTTTCAGAGGAGTTTACGTTGCCCTGAGGAGTGTTGCCACCGGCCGTTAACACCACCTGACCGTGTGTCATAAATCCTGGACCCCTTTTCTGCACACATCGGGGACTTCCCCTCACCTTTTTGCAGGGAATGGAACTTGAGAAAAGCCTTTAGGGAGAAACAAAAATTGTCATCTGCTTTGCAGTACTGTAATTCTATTTACATCGAGTCACCAGGCTTAGTTTTAAAGGCTGTTAATAGAAAGATATAGATGTTCAATTAGAGTAGCTGTGGTTTAAGTTGATACAGCGAAGGAAGGTGCTCACTCTGAGGGGTGTTGGTTGGGACCCTGGAGTCAGGGGACAGGATTTACAGCTGCCTGGCTCTCCACCGGCTCGGGAAACTCGCGGGTCCTCACCCACCAGCCAGGAGCCTCGGCCGCCGCGGCAGAGTGAGGACCCCGGGCTCCCGGAGTGGAGTGCGTTTTCCGTCGTAACTTGAACAGGACTGTGACGGACGCAACCACCCTGCCTCTCAAACCGGAGCTTTTCACTTGCCGTTCTCTTGAGCCGCATCGTACACAGGGCCCAGCACCTGCATTTTCATGTGGGTCCAAGAGAGTGGGCAATTCACATACGACCGTTTCAGCGATTCTGCCTGGGAGTCAAGATGCAGAGAAGTCTGTATCCAGGACACAATTAATCACAATTAAAGGTTAAAATTAAAATATTAAAATACATTTCCTGGATGGAAACTGATAACAAGGTAAAAAAAAAAATGGGGATTCTAATTCCACAAGGGACCCTAACACACTTGACATTGTCAGCACAAACGTGGAGACGCCGCGTGGGCCCTGGGACAGAGGTCAGACTGAGGGTTGACGGGAAGAAAACCGGAGTCGGATTTCACCATCTCCCGGTGCCCCCTCCAGCCTCAGCAGCCCGCGAAGAGGGGAGCTTCCCACCGGGGGGCGGGGAGCACCGGGCCTGTTCCGTAAGCCCTGCCGCCCCTTTATCGTCGGGAAACAGGTTCCGAGTGGTTAGGATGGTGAGGACAGAAACATCAAACAGAAGACATTCTCGTCTGGGTTTTCCATGCTCCTACCACTCAATTTAAAATTAGGAAGAGCCTCGCAGAAGTAGATTTTAATCTAAGAACTTGTCAGGAATTGATACAGTTTTAGAAGCTCAACTGTTTCGGAAATTTAATATAAAAGCATGGATTTCTGGTGGGGAAATAGCTTCATAGTTTGGTCAAACCGTGGCTGTTTTTAATCAACAAAGAGTTCCGAATGGAGAAAGGGGAGGAGCCAGGGAACCCGACGTGCATGTCAGGGACCCTCGTCAGGAGCCACACAGCGGCTCTAGCTGGTGTCGGTCGTGGCTGCGCCGTGTTAATGGGAGAAGAACACGTAACTTAATAACCAAGGCAGCCTCTTAACACGGATGTCATGACGGCAAAGCCATGCCTAACAACAGGGCTCTACTTCCTTGGTGATAAATGAATCAATATGTTCTATTTTTATGGCAGGGCCAGTGCAGGGGAGGAGGCCAGGTCGCTTTTCTAAAGGAAAGAGGACTGGATCCAAAGGGGAAGCGCTGGTGTCAGCCCCCGCAGCAATGCGGCTCGTGGGTGGCGCGTGGCGTGGCTGTTGGCGTGGGTGACCAGGAAGCGGTCCTTCCTGGGAGAGTGGGTTCATTACTGAGACCCTGTCCACCTGTGACAGGGACTGTCCAGTCACTGTGTGAACACTTTTATTCCTCAGTTCCTGAAGCAGACTTTAAATGTCTCGTAAATGTTAAAATGTCCTAATACTTGAGAAATAAAAATAAATTAGATGCAGACTTTTTATTTCAAGGGAAAGTAGTTCTTTTCCTTTAAGACCGTCTTAGAATTGGCTCAAAGTTTCCTTTTACTCAGTGTAAACGTCTACATTTTTGTTCTATTGGGAGCAAACAAATACCTTACTTATCCCTTCTCTGCCTGTGACATTTGCTTAGCAGGTCTCGGTAACTTTTGATACAACTCCCGTAAACAAAGTGACTTGGAGGTCCTGAATAATTTCTAAGGGTGTAAAAGAGCCCCAAAGCTGAGGCACTGCAGAGCCATTGCTCTGGGCTGCTGCCCAGTCTCCAGTGCGTGGTTTCTGGCCCCGAGGGCCAGGCCCGGGGTTCACCCACACGCCCAAACCTCATCCTGATGCATTTTTCTGGCCTCGAAGCGACAGGCTGCCCCGCTCGAGCCCTGAAATATAAAATTGCTCGAGACAAATGGATCCTCGTCTTGGAGCCCTCCCAATGTTGCGGGTGAATCTAACAGTAACAGCGGCAGAGCACCGTTCTTCCCTGGCTTTGCTTGTTTCTGGTGTCGGGCTCCTGCCACTGATCAACTGGACTGGCTGTGCTGTGACCAGGGCATCTCCTGGACAGTGTCCTCAGTCCCGCATGCGCAAACACCTGCGGGCACCTACCGGCCACCACCCGACACTGGCAGCCCTCATGGTAACCGTTACATCTGCTAACGTGACGATGCAGCGAGGCGCTTATAAACGGGCTTCTGTAGGCTCCGTGAAGCTCGGAAGCTCGGCCGTATTTTAGCCCCTTTTTACAGATCGGAAAACTCAATCGACGGGCTTAGAGTGGCTTATCAATTTTTCTCATAATGTCAACTTTGTTTCAGATTCGGCCCTTATCGTAGCTCTATACTGCCACTGGGGTAACAATAATAAAATAAAGTAATAATAATACCTAAGTTGATTTTTTCTCCCCACAAGAGGTTTGTGTCACCTAGAATGGAAGACAAAAATAACAATAGCAACTGCAAACTGCCACTGTAAAGGGTTCCCGCGTGCATTTGTTAAACATGTCCCGAGTGCGGGCCTCCAGTAGGGTCTTATTAAGATGGCATCGGGGCGGCAGGCAGCCTGGTCACCTCGGCGGCCGGGGGAGGC
Source organism: Mormoops blainvillei (assembly GCA_004026545.1). Classification (NCBI taxonomy): domain Eukaryota; kingdom Metazoa; phylum Chordata; class Mammalia; order Chiroptera; family Mormoopidae; genus Mormoops; species Mormoops blainvillei. The sequence continues at coordinate 26,670 of PVJD01003785.1, forward strand.
GAGAGGGCGACTTGTGCGCAGGTCGCGGTGTTGGAGGGGTTTCCTTCAGACAAGAAACGCGGGGCTTCCCGCAGGTCAGAGGGGAAAGGGCGTCCCGGGACAAGCTCCAGGGCGGTGAAGGTGAGAAATGCGGGGGAAGAGCCGTCACGGGGCCTCCTTTGAAGTTTAAATTTTAAATAATTCTGAGGGCATTGGCACCTTTGAAAAACAAGGTTAGTCAGCAGAGACCCACGCTGGCCCTAAAGCCAGGCCGGTCCCCGGTCGCCGGTCCGAGGCACGGTGGCGGAGCGCCACAGCAGGGCCTGGGCCACACAGGGGAGATTCGTCCCCGGACACAGGCTCGCTGGCCATGGGCTCGTGGGTCCCCTCGGGCACTGGGACTTTCTCCCGTCTCCAAAACATGGACACTGAACCAGTCGGATGCAGAGTCAAATGACAATGAAGTGTATAAATCCACCGTCCATTTTTTTTCTTTTGATCGAGGTGATAGCTGGGCCCGCTCTTGGGGACAGCACCGTTCCTGTTGCCGTTGTCACCGTCTCTCACAGGGTGGGAGAGGGAGGGCAGGGCTGGGGGGCCAGAGAGCTGTCTTCGGAGGCAGGGCTGGGGACAGTCAGACCTCCCTCCTCTCCGGCGGGAGGACTGAGTTTGCTCTGCAAGCCCCGACGCGGGCACACAGAAGTTGGGGTCTCAGACGTGGGAAAGCCAAGGCCCTGATGAGTATGATGCCCACGGGAAGGTGGGGCCCGCGGGGCCCCTGGGTCAGGGCCATCCATCCGCAGCCGTGAAGGAAGGGAAGGACCAGGCGATCCCGGCTGCCCCGAGGGAGGGCCGGCGGTGACCAAGGAAAGGGAAGGGAAGCGTTGGCGAGGAGCCAGAGAGGCAGAGAGGCGCTGAGAGGCTATGAGTTTTGCATTATGGCGACTTCTCACGTTGTTTGTTTTCCACGGAGACGGGTGAGCCGACATTCGGTCCAGCGCTGGAGGCGAGAGCCGTGCGCACTCAGGGGCGGCGGCCACGGCAGACAGACCGCGGCTGGGCCCGCCCGCCGGCGGGGGAGGCCGCCCCGGCCCACGCACGCAGCCGCCCGCCGGTCCGGCGCCCCCCTCAGACTCAAAGCCCACCCCGGAGCTGGCGAAGCCCCGCCACAGCGGCCCTGCTGGACCAGGCTCCCTTCCAGTGACCCCTGTTAATTAAGGCTAATGTTATCCCGAACATTAGGAATCTGTTGTGCAAAGGCAGACCTCATAACCCGCCTTATCAAAACAGTAACAACCGTAACCAAAACGACTTAAAAAACTGCCGTAAAAGCAGCAAATGTGCTTTAAGCACCTGCTATGCGTCAGGGACGGAGATAGGTAACGTGACCCCACTTAGGCCTCACTAAAAAAGGTCACAAACAGACAAGGGAATTGCTCTTTGCAGGGGCTTTTCCTAAGTGCTCTTGCACCGAGTGCCATTTCTGTCCTACGAAGCCGCCTGCGGGATGTATCGGGTAACGCGGGAGGAGGCTGGGGAACCCGACCCGCGCGTCCCCGCTGCCTGACGCCGCCGCCGCCGCCGCCGCCGCCGGGGATTTTCCGGGGCGTGTATCGGGTGTCGTTGCATTTCACCTCCAATCTGAGAGACAGAAAGACTTGTAATTGCTTAGAAAATACGATAAACTTCTTTTTCTTGAACCTAACAATAACAACAGCAACGAAAGTAAAAATTTCCGTTGAAACTTACAAATTTTACATAAATGGATCAGCTAATTACTCTGTATATAGGATGTCTAAACAATGAGTTCAGAAAAAAGTGGGGTGAACACTTTTGGGGGGACAATTAATGCTTAAAGCAGGTAGAGAGTGGCTTATCTAAAAGATAAAGGAAGTGGGAGTGTGTGTGGCTGTGTGTGTGGAAGAGGAGAGACGACTATACGGAGAAAGGGACCTGCCCCCTCTCAGACCGTGGTATTCCACAAATCCCAAACTGTGAAACACGGAGTGTACCTTAACATTTTCCCCGAGGCACGTAGACTCATAACAGAGGGTCTTTAAAGAGGAACTTTATCCCCTTCTAGTTCAACAGTTAGGATGGAAGGAGCCCTGGGCTGGGGCAGTGTCTGCAGGGGGCACAGGTGCCCCCGAGCCCGTCGTAATGTCACCTCCACAGTGTAGTTAGTACTTGAGATGTTATCTCTGGGTCATGTGAACATTGTCTCTGTGCTTTTCAGTGCTTTGCATGGTCCTGAGGGAGGCTGTCAAGGCCTCCTGGGACGGAGGAAGGGCTGACTGAGCCAGGGGCCTGTGACGCAGCCCCCAGGACAAGCGCGTGAGAGACAGGGCCAGGCGTTCAAGTTCCCAGCCTCAGAGACGAGAGAGGGTGGAGGTCACTGCAGCATGTCATCACACAAACCCAGAGTCTGTCTTTCCGTGTGGGATGCAGGCAAAGCAAAAGGCTTAAGGGCGAAATGATGAGACCGGAGTCTTCCCTCTCAGTCTCCTTTGGTAGTCAACGCTACATAGGAACGCGGGCGCCGCGACGCGGGCTTGGCACGACTACCTTTGCCTCATACCAATGATCTTTCATCCAGATCTGCACACTTGGTATAATTAGTCTGAATGGGGAAGGAAGCTGAGCGAAGGGTCTATCCTAACGGCAAAGACGAGTGGATGAGTCTCAGCCTGCGACACGGTGGCTTGAGCCCTAACCGGGCGTCCTCAGAGTCAGGGACAGACAGCTTTACAAAGGAAAAGGAAGTCAGGAGGGGCCAAGGATTCTTTATTCGGATGTTGGCTACTATCAGTGGCATTCAGAGTGAATGGCAAATTAAAGAGCAACTGTCAATAAACAGTTGTTGGCCTTATTCCTTAGCAAAGGCCAACCGCCTTTTTCTTTCTCAAGAGCTGTGGTGTCCTCTGAAATGCCACCCTTCTAAGGTGACAGCGCCCGGCAAGGGAAGCTTCCCCTGCGACATGCATGCAAACCTTCGTTCCTACAGAGGGGGTTTTCATGAACGCGGGGATGGATGACACGACCTTGGGCCACACTTCCTATGCTGAGTAATTATGTCACCAAGATGAAAGACTTCTTAGCAAAAATCCTTCTTTAATAAAAACTGAACAGAATATATTTGCAGAACAAGGGACTGGTTGAAACCACGTGACTGCCTGGATCTATCACCCTCTCCCCCTGTGAAGAAGTGAAGCCGTGCTCCATTTGGACCGACTTGCATCTAAGTCTTTACCCCCTGGGGGTTGGTACTTTGATTTATTAAACGGCAAAGAAATCCAGAGATGAGAAGCGTGCCCTTTAAATTATGATGGCTGGGGTTGGGAGAAATCAATAGGACTGCAATCAAAAACTTTTGGGTAACAAGCACACTCATTTTTTAAACAGACTGCGTCCAATATTCTAGTCCCTTGAGTTTCCTCTTTTCCCGACTTCACCACACAGTGTGAGCTTGGGTGAAAAGAGGCTGGGGTGGCGGCGGTCGAAACAAATTTGGCATTGACATCCCTACGGCGTGAAAACGAAGGCTCCCCACAGCAAGGGCACCGCGAGGTCCCACCAGCGGGGACTGGGAGCTCCAGAGATAAATTTAAACATCTCCTGGTCCACAGTGTACTTCATGCTACACGGGTCACCTCGCACAAACAGCGGAACGGCGCTGAGAGCACACACTCCCTCGCACACACTCGCACGCCCGCTCCCTCTGACCACACAGCGCTCTCCAAGGCGCTGCGCAGGCGCGTCCAGTGGCCCTGCGGCTCCTACAGGGTGGTCCCCCCGGCTGTCCGTCAGCTCCCACACGTCCTTCAGACCTGGCGTCCTTAAGGGCTCCGACATTCGGAAATCTTTGAGAACCACTCCAGCCTAGTTCAAGTGCCGCCTCCCCCAAATCGCCCGTGCGTGCACTGCCGCGAGCGTGCGATGGCCCCGGGGGTGCCCGGCTGGGAGGAAGGCGCTGGCCGGGGCTGGATTAGCGGGCCCGCGTGGGCACACCGGGACGGGCCCCCGAGCCTCTGCCGCGTGCAGACTGCGCTTCACGCTCCTGCGCGCACGACGCACTTGCTTTGCTCGGTTCTGTTGTGTAATACAAGCCACGTCTCCCCCATGAGACACTAAACAACTGCGAGCATCGGCGTAGAGATTATGCATTTTTCCTTTGTACTTTGTTGACGTAAGTAAATACTAAAGTACAGTGCGTGTGCCCTTAATACCTGTTAAGAGAACTGAGCTCACTACGCAAACGTCCCCGGCGAGGGCTGGAGAGCAGAGACAGAAGAGTTGAGATCGAACCTACAGCCCCCTGACGCGGACGGTCACTGGTGTCGGTGTTTGCACAGGACAAGTGGGCCCATCATCAGGCACCGAAGCAGCACCTCTTTAGAGCCCACCAGGGGGAAGGCTCAGTCTCAATGCCGCAGATTTAAAATAAATTGATAAAACGTGGCCCAGATGAAGCGCACCAGCTGTGAAGGTGCACAGCAGAGGAGATGGAGAGCGGAAGGACAGCGTGACACTGCACTGACACCCTGTGTGGCTCAGCGGTCAGCCTCCTTGGGAAACGAGTGGCGGATATTTCTAGAAAAATTTCAACTCTAACTGCATTTTCTAACTTGCCAGCTACACCGTTGCTGTGCAGGTGGACCAGTGGTGTGGACGCCCCGTCTTTGCTGCGTGAAAAAGAACGGCCAGTCCTGCGTCGGACACAGCAAGGCCTCATGTGACGCGCACGCTCACTGTGGACGGAGACACGGGCCAGACTTCAGTCCCAAGTGCAAACTAAATCTCTCCTTTTGCTCTCACAATAATGCAGACGATGAAGGGGAATGGATGCACTTGTGACATAAAAGCTAAGGAACTCGGGAACATAGGCCTCCGTGACGAGAACGAGCAAGGCGACCTTCCGTCGTGTGTGTTCACGCACACTGTGGATGCTCTCGTTGCCCAAAGGCAGCTCACGCCTCGCTGAGACCCCATTCCCACTTGGTCAGAGAAAAGGTAGCTTGTCTTTCAACGTGTTCTGGCTGCTTTGGGTTACGGGCCTCTCTCCAGTGATTCATTCACATCCCAGAAGGATCACAGAGCCGGTCGCTCTGCAGCTCAGAGCTCCGTGGCTCCCGGCCTGACCCTCCCTCGCACTGAGTGGCTCAATGACCACAGACCAGGAATGCTCTCTCTGTGATGCCGGGACATGGGAGGGGCTCAGGCATGGCCTCTCTTGTCTGACGACCACCCCTTGGCACAAGGGGGCTCCACTCCATACCGAACACCGCCCCTGGGGAGCCTCCGGGGGGCGCACCAGCCGGCTCAGCCTTGGCCACACATCTCCAGGCTGTAGGGCTGGGACGGCGCAGGCCAACCTCCTTCCAGGCTCAGAGTGTCCCATCAGTGCCTCCCCGGGGCCATGGGTCCCCGGGCTCTGCTCTTTGCAAAGACACACTAGGCAGAAGCAGGAGCCCTGTGTCCGGACTCCTTCCCCACTTTGAAGGTCTCTTCCTCTGCAAAATGGGGCACAACAGTACCTACGACCTGGGGACCCTGGGAAAATCGACCACGGTTCCCTTTCATTCCGCATCAATCTGGAGGATCGATGCCATCTGTGTGGGGGAGGAAGAGAAGCCAGTGCCGAAGAGGGGGGAGGGAAAGGCCAGAAAGGGAAGGAACGGGCATGGTGTGGGGGCCGAGTAACCAAGGAAAGAAGGTTCCGGGGCCACAGGTCGGATGCTGCAGCCTAGTCCAGGGAGTGGGACTCACCCAGCGGGACCTGGGTGAGCCCGTCCCCCGCCGAGGGGAGAAGCTGTCCCTCACGGTCAGCAGGCTGACGAGAACTGACTTTTCGCGTTCAGGTATTTCCTTATACGGTTCCTCTGCTGAGACCTAATGGACTATTTTTAAGATTTTGTCTCCTATCATTTCTATAGAAGGCACATGGGAAAATACCAGTATCTAAGGTTTTTATGAAAGTAGATCCCATCTCTGTCCCCTCAGAATGTCTGTCCCCACCGCCTGCCCTTGCAGGTTCTGGGGCAGGACCCACTCCTCTCTGCTTCCCTCTGGTGTGACCTTGGGAAGCTGGTGACTCTCTGGTCCTCATCTTCCCCATCTGTACAGGAGGCTCACAAAGCTGTTTGATGAGGACATGAGAGGTCCTGAGAGCAGAGCTGGTCATACCATCTGGCATTTCAGAGGGTCAAGTTCGGCACCCACACGTCCTTGAGTGTAGAGAACATGGAACGGTGTTTGGTTTCCCAGCTTTGACTTCCACTAGCTTCTCTGTAAGTCTCCGCGGAGGTCATTACCCTCGCCCTCCGCAGTGCTTGGGTGGGGCTGACCCATCCTAAGTCGTCTGGGTCCCATCAGGACCCCGACACAGGCTGCACGTGGCTAAGTGGGGCCACTTCAGCCACCACTGCGTTCGGCAGCTCTGCCCTGGGCTCTGCTACACATGGACACTCTGCCCCGCTGCACTCGAACTTGAAAGAACCCAGGAGGGTGTTGTTTTGACTGTTTGCACTATGTGCCCCTTGGCTCTCTGCAGAGCCGAGGGGCAGAGAGGGACACCCAACTGGGACAGTGTCTTACCTCTGGATTGAACGGGGCACGAAGCTTCCTGCATTCTCAGGCACACGGTCCAGTACATTTTTTTGTTTGTTTCAAACAAATTTGAGTTCATTTTCTGTCACTTTACAATAAAAAAGTACTTAACTGAAACAATGCGCTGATGACTGAATGGTGGAGCCTCTAGACTTTCTAGAAAGTCTGACTGGAGGGGGAGACACGGCCGTCAGTGAATAGACTGACCAGGACAGCGGAGACGCTGTCATTGCCTCGGGATCAGTAACTGCAGACGCCCTCCTGGCCGAGCCCCCGCGTGTGCCCGTGAGACCCAAGGGAGCAGATCAGAGACGAGAAGCTGCCGTCGAGATGAAAGGAAGGCAAAGAGCGAAGGAACGAGGTCTTGGAAATTACGAGCCCTTATCTTCCATCACAGCTTGAAATACACATAAAAAGGACAAAAAAAAAATTAGAAATAAAAAGCCTCTCCAAAGCTGTGAAGGTATAAAGAAGAAAACAAAAACATGTATCCTACATACTGGTTCAATTCTCCTTCAAAAGAAAAAAACTCATTTTACTTCAAAATAATAGAAAATAAGCTCATAAGATTTTATGAGCTTCATAGAAAATTATTACCAAAATAAGTAAGGACAAAATACTATCTCTACAGTCGGTAAAAACATGCCAGAAAGGCATTTTTACAAAACAGTTGTATCAAAAAGGAACATACGGACCAGCATCGCTTATGAGAGGTCGCCGCAAAAGTCTGAACTCAGAGTCAGCCCCTCCAGCCCCGCCCCAGCTGCTTGGATTCAGGTACGTCGAGGCAGCATGAAAACAAGGCCCTGTTGGGGCCGGCCTCGCCTGCACGCCGCTGTGGCGGAGGTTTGCCATGAACTGATAGGGCGGCACCAACGCTAACCTTCCTTCTTGGGGGAGCGGCCACGACGGGTACCACCCAGTGTGCACCCTTCACACTACATGCCCGCCCTGAGACAGCGCCATGCTCACTGTCCTCCTTCCCGTCATCCTCTCACACTCAGGAGTGATTCAGCTCCCTTCCGCCTCACATCTTTCTCCTCCAAACCTCCTAAAGTCAGACCCTCCAGCCAAGAGCCCCCCAGCATCTGGAAGCTACCAAGTGGCTCGACTTGTGTCGCCAGCAAGATGTGTCCAAGTCTAACCACTGGGACATGTGACTGGGACCTAATGGAAAAGAGGGTCTGTGCTGTTGTAATCACGTGGAGAGGAGGCCCTGCAAGAGGCAGCTGGGACTGCAGTCTGACAGCGAGTGTCCTTGTCAGGAGAAGGGGGCTAGAGGCACCGACAGCCGGAGGCCACAGGAGGAGGAGGCAGAGCCGGGAGTGAATCGTGCCCACGCCAGGGAGTCCCAGGAGCCACGAGACGCTGGAAAAGGCCATGGTCCTCTCCGGAGGACCCTGCCACCCCTTGGTGAGGCTCCTGGGCCCCGGACTATGGGAGAATAACTTTCAGTCAGGACGGCCGCTTCAGGAGCTTACGTGGCCCCACGGATGGCCCTGTCACTCCCAAACATCGTCGCTCAGCCATCTCTCAAGGGCTGTACCTCTTTCTCAGAAGCTCTGTGAGAAGATACCAGCCTCTCCACTGTATTTCAACTACTGCGAAGGCAGTAAGCAGGCCGAACAAACTTTCCGAAGATCAGAAGGTTCACCCTCTTGGTTGCTTAATCTAGAGATTTCAGCGCAAACTCTTGTTTTCTCCTGGGTGTGTTGAAGCTGAAATACATGAACATGCGAACGGGGCCCAAGGCCTCTCGTTCCGTAACTGTGAATGCATGACGCACGCAGCCCTTCCGGAAACGAGACCTTCATAAAACCAGGCTACCACACGAAGGGCTAAACGCTCCTTCCCAGGAAGCAGGCGCAACATAACTCGAGATCAGAGTGGGCATCCCCCGAGGCCATCGGAGGGAGGTGCGGGAAAATCGAAGGCGGGAGACGCAAGATGGAGGTCAAGGACGTCAGCACGTGGGCTCTCGCTCACTTCGACTGTAACCCGCGCCCCCGCTCCCTCATCGACTCCTCGCCCGGCCTCGGTACCAGGCCCCTGGGCGGTACATGGGGGCTGCGCAGCTGTAACAACCACTTAGCTGAAAAACTCCTGGCAATTTTCCCCTGAACGTTCTCAGTTTAGTTATTATTTCTTAGATAACTGAATAATGCAATGAATATTGCACTCAGTATTATGGGAGGCGCAAACTAATGTGTCGAACGGCCGTTTCTTCCTTGTGCACTTTCCCCCACTAATGTTCTTGGCTTTCGAAACGGGCTGTTCCTATGGAAACAAAAGTGTACTGGTTTGCCCTGAGAGCAGTACGTGGGGAAAAATGACTGTGCACCAAAAATCTCTTTCAGTTTCCTGATCTTTTATCCCCAAAATATGTATAAAGAGTTACCGATTTTTATTCATAATATCAAGAAATTAGAAAAAATAAAACCCAAAGAAACACTGCTCTTTAAATTAGGCTCAGATATTTTTAAAAGTTTATTTCTTAGTGAAATAGAAATTCTGATTTGTATGTTATTGGCTAGATCATTCATCTGCTCAGCAAATATTTATTAAAGGCCTACCCTTCGGCAGAGACTCAGAGCGAATGTGTCGCAGTGCATTTATCTCTGTCAGGATAAAATGAGGCTCTGACAAGGGGCATTAAATGTGTGCTTATAATTCTTTTGTCCTTAAGGAATTAGAAAAATAAGGACGTCTTTTAAATTTTTACATTTTCCGAAGGCTTATTTTAAAAGCTTAATCACCAAAAAAATGAAAGAAATTACTGTATTAAAACTGAATTGATGGCAATTCATTTCAATGCCCCCCCCACAGGTCTCAGGGAAGCCCTGTGGCGACAGAAACAGAGCAGAACTCAACGGTCCGAGACGGGGCTGGAGTTGTTTGGTCACACGGGTGTGCAAATGAGTGAACGGTGACATTCACACAGAAAGAAGTATATTTGGCATTGTGCTTCTCAACAAGTTGCTCTGAAGTCGGTATTCTGAGGTGAGACTCCATCGTTCCTGTATTTTTAATGATCTATAAATTTTCAAACAGCTATTCCCATATTTATGTGTGTACGAAGGTCTCACTCATGTGTTTATGAATGACGGCGCTGTGACTTGAGTCAGGTACTATGTGTTACATGCATGTATGTGTGCGCACGTGTAGATCTGTCACAGCCACACAGACGCTCACACACACACATACGCACATACAACATACACCTCCCAGGAAGCAGGCCGACCCGGGGAGCACCGGCTAATAAAGTCTACGGAACGTCACCATCTAATCTGAATGCGTGTCCCCGAGATTCCGACTTAGGAAAACCTAAGCCCTGAGGCCTTCGGGAGGGGACAAGGTCATGCGGGTGGAGCCCTCCTCCGTGGGGTCAGAGGCCTCAGAGCAGCCACCCCAGAGAGCCCCCGGCCCCTTCCTTCCTGGTGGACCAGACCTGTAGCAGTTCCCTCTGGCGCCGACAAGTGATGGGGTCCCTCCGAGGGACCATGAACACGTGGGGAGAGGGGGTTAGATATTGTCCAACAAAAGGCTGAATTTGAGGCAGGCACCTCCGGAGGAAAATAAATGTTGGAAAGTCAATGAACTTTAAGCCCGTGAGGTAGAGAACAGATGTACAAGTGCCAGACCCCTGAGTTGCTGGTGTCAGAGACTGATGTCCAAGACACGTGGACAGGAGGCGGAGTTAGGAGCTAGTAGGCACGACGTCGTCAAAGGCTCGCGTTGATTTCAAAGGCACATATGCCATTTAGAAAAGAATTTTGTGCAAGTAAGGTCACGATCTTCTCACTGGTATTTAAGTTTATACAAAGCTGACTGTGCAGGGCCTGGTTTCGGAATCTGCAAGGGCTGTGGGGGTGCAGTGGAACGTCACTGTCAGAGGCAAACACGCTGCTGGGATTCTGTCACTTCTGTGACCTCCCTCTGGCCCCTCCTCTCTTTTCAGGCCACAGCTGGTGCCGTACTCACCGCGATGTGTGCCCGGTACGAGGCGCTGGGGGCAAGACCCCCAGGTTCCGGGCTTGTCTTCTCCAATCTCTTTCCCACGCTGCCACCAGCACTGTCGCACTAAAACGCACATTTTATCACATCACTTCATTGCTTCCAACCTTCTGATGACCCCAACTAGTGGTAGGATAAATTTCACTCTTCTCGGTGACCTGCCAGGTCCGTCTCCTGAATCACGCTGTGCTCTGGCGCGTCACCTGTCCCCCACTGGCATGTGAGGTTGTCCTCCCACTGAGCTCTTCTCACCAGGAGTGTCTGGCCGCCTTTCGCACATCGGTGATGCTAGGGGCTGACCGTTGGCTTTTCAACATGTTGGTGCCTCTAATCTAGTAAGTGCAGTGGGGGGTCACAGACACCCTGCTAGAGACCCCAGCCCACTGTGCTGGGGTGCAAGAAGGGGACCCTGAAGTCCTGGTGATCATGTTCACCGGCGTCACAGCCGCTAGGGAAATGCTGACAGTGTTCCCTGCCCTGCGTGTGTCCCTGTGGCTTCTTTCTTCAAAGAAATGACCTTCATCAATATCAGTGTAACTGAAAGGTATTTACACAAGTAAGACACCGGCACAATTCCCTTCACACCCCGATGAAGCTCAGCTCAACAGCATGTCATGTGGGTGTCTGTTCGGTCTTTAAAGCCCACTTCCAGCTGCTGCGTCCGCCATTAATACTGTTTGAATGATCGATCAACCTGCACGTTTCAATGCTCAAAACACAGAGCCATTCTGGAGTTCGTGGCTGCAAGAAAGGGCCTTATGTTCCCAGAAGTGACACAAAATTGAAGACCACATCTGTAAGCAGGTTTCAGAAAAGAGAACTTAGATTCTCATAGAAAGCATCACTTTGTTTCCTGAATTCGGAGTGGAGAAGCAGGCAGGGGCTCCGAGAGAAAGAGAGACCGCACGAGAACAGGGTGAGGAGAAGGTGCTGTTTGATGCCGAGGTGTTTGGATCACAGGGACACGTCCGCGGAGAGTTAGCAAGACAAGCACACTGTTTTCTAGAAGAGAAAGGAGGAAACAGCAGAGGAGTCCCACACCGTCTTCACGAGATCGTTCTCTTATAGCCATGCCAGGTTTTTAAACTATAAATCAAATAACTAATTAACGAAACAAAGGCATAAGCCTCGCTTGTAATTAATCCTCATTCCATTCCCACACTGAACCTGTCACTTTATTCCTTTTTCTCCTCATAAATAGAAGACGTGACCACCATTATATGCAATTATTTCTTTTTTCACCTCTTTTGACAACTGGAGACATAGCACGGGCTTTCAGAGCTTGATGAACTCGCTTTCAGAGCTGGATGAACAGCAAGTCACTCGGCTACAAGCCTGATCGCCCCTCCGAGGCCTCCTGGCAATGACTTGAAAAGCCGTCCTGGTGCATGATGGGCGCTCAGTGATGGCCTCTCTTTCTCCAACACACTTACCCTGTGGGTCTATGGGCAACGCTGGCGGAGGTGTCAGTGTACGAACGTGCATTTATGAGAGCTCGTGGCTGACGTCTCCATGGTGACTCGTCTCCGGCTCCTCGTCCAGCCACCTTGCTCCCTACCCCTGGCCCCACAGGGGCTTCCCGGGGACACTGGGCTTCCCCTGCTGCTCCGACGCCCAGGTGCCTTCCACTCTGAGTTCTGTGTGCGGGCTGCCGCTCTGCGGGGGCCTCTCCCCAGCCCTGCGCGTACCTGCTGCTCCTGGCGGTCCGGCCCCTGCTTGTGTCGGAGACACCCCCCGCGCCCCAGCCCTGTCCCGCGGCTCAGCTCCCAGGCCCGTCCCGCCTGCGGGGGCCCCTCCCGGGCCGTGCTTTCCCCACGGGCCCCTCCTCCTGGCTTCTGCTCCTGGCACCTGCTGAACACGGGCTAGAAAACACACCTGCAAGCAGAACCCAGCCAGCAGCTGCTCCCGGACAGCCGGGGGGCCCCGAGCGCGCCCTACACTTTGAAACGGGTGGAAAATATCAAGGGAGGAATGAAATGTTATAACACATCAAAATCACAGGACATTCGGATTCCAGGGTCCATAGGTGACGTTCCACCCGCACGGTGTCACACATCCGGGCCCTGTCTGTGCAGCCCTTGTGCTGCCCACGCAGAGCTCTGTACCAGCTGCAGAGGTTAACACGTGTCCCTTCACGGAAGAAGTCTGGGACCTGTGCTCGGGGACAGGCAGGCTCGCATCTGTCGGCTTCATCTTTGTGTCACTCTCGGCCAGAAGCCCGGTGCCCTCAAAGTGCCAGGGAGTGTGGGCTGAGCGGGGCTGCATCTCCTGAGCAAGGACTGGCCTGCGCCATGCTCCTCGGTGGAGGCGCAGCGCCAGCGAGTATTAGCAATGGCACCTCCCTGACAGGTACTAAAATGCCATTGAGTCCAGGTGGCACTGAACCTACGTGCATGACAAAACTGATGGCAGCCACGAGACATGAGATCACTTTGAGTTGTCGTTTGATTCATATTTAGAGAAGTTTCTTGGGTTTGTTTAGAGATATACTTCCTGAGAACTTCCTCTTGTGTTTGTATAGTACATGCACGCACACGAGCCATTCCTTCACCTTCCTCACGCCGGCAGGCTGGCATCTCTGGGTCTCTCTTCGATTCAAGGCATCTGGCTCCACGTCTTTGTCTACACAACTGTGTCTCTGTCTCACTCAAAAAGTAGGAGACGCAGCCTGTCTCCAGGGCAGTCAGTGCTGACCCCAACAGGAAGCGTTCAGGTTCACGTCCTGTCGATACTGGTGCCAGTTCTGAGACGTGCACCTTCTTGATCTTTCCTGTGAAGCTATAAAGGGTTTCTTGGCTGAAGCACCAAGAGGTCACGGTGCCGGGCCCTGGAACCAGGACTGCCCTTTTAAACAACCTGTTCTTCCCTCTTCAGGTTCACATTCAGGAAAACACACCTTGAATGGTCACACCTTCCTCATATGTGCAGGTGACTTTCATCCATGACCACCTCACTTTGTCCCCCTTGCCCAGAGCCCAGGACACTTTCCCTCTAAGAGAAAGGCTTCCCTTGTAGTGTTTTTTGAGATTCCCTCCTAAGAGTGAAGGGTGTTTTGTTTTTTTTCAAACCACACCTATAACACACTGAAAGCCGAGGCCACGGGAGCCGCTCACATCAAGTTTGTGCAACCAGGTCACAGCGCTGACCAGGCCACAGTGACCCGAAATTACGAGGGCACTTCCAAGTTTTCAGAGTCTCAAAATACAAAAAAATTAACACACAAAAATTGATGAAATTTAGTAATGATGAACATTGTGAGTACTTCTTACATGGTGGGCATTTCTCCAAGTCCATTATATTTATTAACTCATTTAATCATGATAAAATACAAACCTGTGTGCTAGGTAGTATAATTATCCCTATTTTAGAAATAGGGAACAAAGAATATTTAAGCTAATTAGAGGTATTTTATGCTCAGACCATCAGTCCAGCTCATTTTTTGCAGCCAAACACAGCATGATACTATTGAGAAAATAATAAGACCTCCGGGTAGTCAAAAAAAGAAAAAAAAAAAAAACAGTCTTTCAATATACCCTCCCAGTAGGGTTGTCAGATACAGAAGACCCAGTTAAGTTTGATTTTCAGTAAAACAAGGAATACTTTTTAATACAGGTATACCCCAAACACATCATGGGATACACTTATACAAAAAAAAAAAAAAAAAAAAAATTTCCTCATTTTATGGAATTCAGTGTAATGGGCATTATGCGTTTTCACTTATAACCTCAGCGAACCCGTCTCCCAGAGTGACGTGCGTCCCTCCACAGCCTTAGAGGCCTCACTGCCCTTTGGGGCTGGAGGGAGAACCTCACGTAGTCTGAGCATATTCAGCACATTGTACATTTTTACAAAAATATATACAGGACTCCTCATGCACCAGATGTCTCGTGTTTATTATTAATGGTCCTCAAAACAGCACGACGCAGACCGCATTGCTAGCTCGCAGGGCTATAGAAGGGTCACTGTCGGGAAAAGTTGGACGGGGTGAGGTTTGCACACACGCCCGGTTCCGATTCGCCGCAGAGGCCGCGCCGTGCGTCGTGAGACCCCGGCTCGGAGCCCTCGCTTCCGTCGGGAAGGTTCGGAATCGCGGCTTCCAAATGGAGATTGCTGTTCCTGCGCCAGTGCTCCCAAAACAGTGGGGGTTATCGCCGAAGTGTGCGGGGCCCTGCCTTCCCTCTAATTCCTGGCCCGCGGTGACGTGGGACGCACTGGCCAGCCTGGGGCCGACGCGGCCCGCCACCCGGGCGCCCGCCAAGCGGAAACTGGAAACCCCGCCGATTCCGCGTCCTAATAGGAAGCCCAGTGGACAAATCAATAGCTGTGAGCTTTCCGCATCGAATAGGGATAAATCCATTAAGCAAAAACATTTACTTTCAGATGACAGAAAATGAATAGAAAGATTTTTGTTCCCCAGGTGTTGACTTAATAGCCAGCCAGGGCCGCTCGGAAGCTGTGGTTCAGGCTCTATGCTCATTATCTTCAAGACAATTTGGCATTTCAAAATTATGTCGTTTGCTTAAATATTTATTGTTTTGAGGTTTAAAATTAAAATCAGTGAGTTTTATGACCCTTTATTTCAGCCGAGAGTTTCGGTGAAGCAGTTGACAGTGGGCTCTCTGAGGGAGACTCCTAAAACACAGCTGCGATCAGATCTAACCCCTTCATGGCTTTTCATTGGCCAAATTCTAGAGGCCTAAATCCTCAGCCTGTGTGACTCAGTCACTGTTGTGAGCCGCTGCCAATGTCACCTCCCCACGGTGCCCTCCACACTCTCCGCCCTCCGCCTGCTCTGGAAGACCAGCAGGAAGACCTACAAGAAACTCCGAGTTTTAGCGGACAGTCAGCAATCTCATATTTTTGAAACTGAATAAAGCAAAAATGACTGTATTCAATCTGAAACCATAAGCGTGAGGAGAATAAATCAATCTTAGTCTTCCATTAAAAAAATACATAAAAATTTCATTTTCCATTGACATTCATCTGTGGTGAGGCCAGATGGAGTATGGGTTCCCTAGGATCAAATAACATACCCCCCACCCCCAGATATAGGATCCTCATAAGATGCGTAAACTACGCCCCCGGTCTAACTGACGACACAGCAGAGATGGAGCCGGCAGGCGGAGGGCAGCGCTGCAGGCCTGTTAGAGGCCCAGGGGAAAGAGAAGACACTTCTGCAAAGAGCAGGCAATCAGTCCTGGAGGAATGAGTTATTTTTTCTTCATGGCATCATCACTGCCTAGACCCATGTTCGTTTGTGGTTTTTCTCTGCATTTCCCGCCTCCCATCCTGACCTTTTCTACTTGTCTTTCTATTTGTTATATCGGACTGAACCCTCCCAGTACCTACCGGGGCAACACCGACCACCCAGGATCCAGAAACGCCCCCCGGGACAGCAGGGAGGACCCGAAACTGCAGTGGCTCCAAAACACCCTTGTGCTGACATGGAAATTCCAGCATCAGCACCACTCTGGGAGGGCTTTGTGGGGAAAGTGTCCCTTGTACCTCACAAAACCTTGACAAAATCCCTTTCAGGATAAAAACATGCAGCCCCCTAAGACGAGAAGGAAACTAGGTCAACACAGTAAAAGCCGTACGTGGCAAACCCACGGTTAACATCCCACTCAGCAGTGAAAGACTGAAAGAAAGCTTTTCCTCTAAGATCGGTATCAAAGGCAAGGACTTCCACCGTCTCCACTTCTGTTCAACATGGTACTGGAAACAGTAACCATAGCAGTTGGATGAGAAAAAGAAATAAAAGGCACCAAATGGGAAAGGAAGAATGACATGAGCTCACGCTTAGCCATCTTTAGTTTGAATTATTTGCTGAACTCACAAAAATCACACCGCAAACATAACTAAAAAGAGGGTGGATCTCATGCTAAATATATTTACCACAATCAAAGGGGGCACAGGGAACTATGGGATGTGATGGATAAGTGTATTATTTTGATTGTGGTGAGGCTTTCGCAAGTGTCTGCATAGGTCCAAACTCATCAAATTGTATGCATTAAATATGTGCATTTTTGTATATCAATCATACCTCAGTGAAAATATTAAAAATAAAAATGAATAACTGATTGAACCTCACAGTGGGGAGAAAAGGCAAGTACATTTCCTACATGAACGTTTATTGAGAATGAACCAAGAGCTGTTATATTGTAGGTACTGGAGATAAAACACTGAGCATTTTCACTGGGTGAAAACATTTGTAAAATACATGTATTATAAAGGAATGGTATTAAAATATGCAAAGTTCTCTTAGAACCCAATAATAAGAAAACGAACAACCCCATTAAGAATTGAGCCAAAGATCTTAACAGACACTTTATCTAAAAAGATAGACAAATGGCAATAAGGATAAGATGCTCCAAGTCATATGTCAATAAAATACAGACCAACACAATGAGATCCTACTACAAATGTACTGAAATGGTAAGTTCCAGGGCACTGACAGCACCAGTGCTGGAGAGGATGTGGAGCCGTGGGGATGCGCACTCATTGTCGTTGGGGAGTAAAATGATGTGGCCCCTTTGGAAGACAGTTGGACAGTTTCTCACAAAATTAATTATAAGCCCACTCGATGATCTAGCTCCTTGGTGTCTCTCCAAGTCAGTCGAAAACTGAGGTCCACACAAAAAGCCTGCACGCAGCGTTATTCATAATTGCCTAATTTTGGAAACAAGCAAGATGGCTGCCGGCAGGTGAATGGAAAAGCAAACTGGTAAGCCCAGACAGTGAAACATCGCGCAGCCGAAGGAGGGAGCTGTCAGCCGCAACGCGGCCGAGGCAAACGTGAGTGCGCTCACCGAGAGAAAGCAGTCGGTCTGAAAGGCTGCACCCTGAGCGGTTCCGACTGGAAGACGTCCTAGAAAGTGCGAAAGTGTGGAGGTGGAAAATAGACGCGTGGCGGCCAGGGCGGTGGGAGGGAAGCACGGACGGATGGAGCCCAGGGCGTCTCCGGGGCGGGGAAAGTGCTCTGGATGACATTCATGGTGGGTACATGCCTTCGTGCACCCGCCAAAACCCGTAGAACTGCGCGAGGCTGAGGGGGCACCCCAATGTCAACCGCAGACGTTAGTCAGTAATAACCTGCCGACGGCGGTGGTCGAATGTAACAGACACACCGCAACTAATGCAAGATGATAACAGCTGAAACTGCGGGGGAGGGGGTGCATGGGGCCAGGTGTATATTCTGCACAATTTTTGTAAGCTTAAAGCTGCTCTAATAAATTAAGCCCCTTAAATTTTTTAAAAATTTTATAATGTAGAGTTAGAGATAAGAGAAAAAGATAAAATCGTGAGGAGGGCATTTTGGGCTCCAGCATGGGAGCACTGACCTGAATTTTGATGCCTGTCCTGAAAGCCGGGACGCAGCGGGGAACGAGGTCGGGGTGTGAGAATGAGAGAAAAGAAGCCCTGTCTGGGGCACATTAAGTTGGGTTTCTGTCAGACCGTGCAAAAGCCAGCTACAATAATGGTTTAATTACCATTTGCCTCCTACTTCTCTGATGGAGGCACCGCTATGACTCAGCAAAATGATGTATTGTAGCAGGATGGCACGATTGCATTACAGCGAAGAGCCAATAAGGGCTGAGCAGAGTCTATCCATTCATCACTGAATTATCAATTATACATGAACCGGAGTTCATGGCGTCCTCTATAACTGAGCTGGGTAACTCAGAAAAGTCCCTGGATATTTTAAAACAAGATCTACTGGACCCGGCATTTAAAATTGTCCTAGAGTCACTGAATTATTATGCAAACGCCATCTTTGCCTTGGCCCCCGGGTGAGCCCGACAGACGGATGAGGCCTAGCAGCGTTTCGAATTTTCACTGAATAACTGGATAAAGCTAAACCATTACCCAAATCAAATCAGCATACTTAAGGAAATTTTTAAACAGAATGTTTGTTAAAGGGGAAAAGTGACTTTATGAGAGAAAGAAAGAAAGAGAGGGAGGGGTGGGGGAGAGAGGGTGGCACTGCTCTGCACACACGCACAGCTGACCCAGCTCAAATGAAGCAGCGATGCGGCCCTGTCTGCGGGACCCAGGGACCCAGAAATGCACCATCTAGTTAGTACGGGGACAGACTGAAAGCCTCGATGCTGCTTGTGGTCACATGTATTGTGCAGGTGATTCGTCTTATCTCCCAACTCCACAAGGACCCAAGGCTCCCAATTACCCACCCTCCTCCTGCCACTGGTTGCTCACTGTTCCTCTCGGTTCATTTCAGGGGGCGACACCTGCAGTCACTTGGCCTGTAAAGGCAATCAGTACTCAGGTTAATTTGTTTTTGTTTTTGTTTTTTTCAGTAAAGAGCTAAATCTAATAAACTAGAACAGTTTATGAAAGAAGGCTTTGCTTGGATTGTAATTAAAACCTGATTACCATATTTTGCCATTATAATGCGCACTTTTTTGCCCAAATTTTTGAGGGAAAAATAAGGACGCCCATTATACGTGGGCGGTACCACATGGCAGGACCCAGTAGCTCTGAGCTGCAGCTTTTCTTATACTGCCTCTCGCTCGTGGTGGCCTGCCCTGCAATTCGGTGCTTTCCAAAACAGGCGGTGATGTGAGGGCTGGTCACTGAAGCAGTGACCACACTGCCATCCCGGGTTTTCTTCCCCTCAGACTCCAGTTTTGGGTCTTGAGGTCACATCCGATGTTGGTAGAAACGCGTCTTCTGCTTAGTCCATTGTTCGAGGGGTCGACCCACGCGGGGATTGAATAGTGGGCAGCCTGGTGAGTTAAAAAGCCTAACTCCGCAAGGCTATGAATGTGAATTTGTTTGAAAAAAGAAAAGATTTTTGCAGATATCATTAAGGATGTCAAGGTGAGACTGTCTGGGGTTCTCTGGGTGGATCTGAAATCCAGTGAAAAGTGTCCTTATAAGAGACACACATGGAGAAGAGGGGGAGCCAAGTGAAGACAGAGGCAGAGACTAGCGTGAGGTGGCCACTCGCCCAGGAGCACCTGCCTGGGTGGGGCAGAAAGGGTCCCCACCCAACCCGGAGCCTGGGGAGGGGGGCTCAGCCCTGCTGACCCTCTGATTTCAGACTCCTGGCCTCCAGAAGTACATTGTATTGTTTTACGTCCCCAATTTCTAGTACTGAAGCTAACACACCCCGACATCATTTGCTACCATTAATCACATCTGCTTGCAAAGTTTGAGCGCGATCAGGTCTCAAGTAAACCTCGTATCCTGGTCTTTCCCCGGACTGTTCTATCAACAGGATTTCATGGGCCACTTGCCCTAGGTCTTGAGATTCAGTAAATTAAGAGTTAAAAATGTTTTAGCAAGAAGTTGGATAATGATAAAGGAATCAAATACCGGTAAATCACGTGACCCTGCATGGAAAGGCAATAGAAACAGAGTCTCAAGCTATGCAAGGAATAAGCCAGACGGAGATAAAAGGGAATGAGCAAATCCACAGATACAGGGGGACTCCAACGCCAACCCAGTAACCGGTAGAACTACCGGACAGAAACTCAACAAGCGTCTGAAAGACTCAACAATGCGACCAACCCACGGGGCCTGGCTGACGTTCGAAGACCCCCCACCGGCAACACCAGGGCGTGCGTTTTCTTCCCAGCCTTGTCGTGGGGGTGCAGAGGTTCTCCTCCAGCTGGTGATACCCGCCCCCCAACAGCCATTTGATGAACTTTATTCTCACAGAACGGCTCACTCTTGGTGGGTTCAAGCCTCAGCCCCTGGGGCACTTCACATCCAGAACTTTCCCTGGCGATGGCCTGGCACTCCGGCCTGCCATGGAGGACCGTGGGCACCAGGGTCAGCGAACGTCTTCTGTCGAGAGCCGAGTGGTAGATACTTTAGGCTCTGCGAGACCCCTGTCCTGTCACGGCCACTCAGCTCTGCTTCAAGCACCAGGGACCAACGCACGGAGGACTGCGTCCCGGTGACCTTGATGCAAAGACACTGAGACTTGAACTTCATATCGCTGTCCTCTCAGAAAGTACTAGCAATGTTCTTTCTTATCATACATTTGCTCTATGTTTTTAAAGAGTGGATCTAATGGGCAGTTTATTTGGGAACACGGGTTTAGAATCGCCTCCAGCACCGCGTGTGCCATGCTTTCCCGTACCCTTGGTTCCGGGGGAGGGCATGTCCACCCGCCCTCTAACTCCCCGGAGCCATCGCCCCTCTTCTCGAACTTCCTGTGCTTCACCTCCAGAGATGGCTTATGGTTTTGTTTGTTTGTTTACCTAACGGTCTGCGGTCTGCGGTATTGCCAACGTCCCCTCAGGAATCACCTACCACCGCAGCAGAAAGCACATGGAGACGCTCCGGAAGAGATTTGGTCAGGAAACTATAACTTCCAGGGGCCAGGACTGTGGAACTAACAGCTTCCTTTTCTCCGTCTTCCAGGGAGAAGTGAAGTCTGTGTGTGTGTCTTTATATTTTCGTGAGTCTATTTACCTACATTTACATCCATATAGCCTATGCGTGTATAGAAATCATATGCATATATATTAAATGTATCCAGTGTTTTATTATTAAATATTGTTAATGTATATTGGTAATGAGCTTAATGATTGAATGATTTGTATGCTAAATATTTTAATATTATATGAATATATAATAATACGTTTAATAGTGTTCATTATATTTTAAATTGTATACTATTAATATATACCTGATGTGTAAAACACAATGTATTAAATATGTATACACACTTGTTTTTAATGTTTGAAAATTGGGCCATTACGTTGGCACAGGTTCCTTGAGGTTGCCCCCACTGTCGCTCCGCAGAGGTTCCCCGGCTTCCCACCCGGGGCGAGGCCGGGCTGTGCCGGCCTCCTCCCGCGTCTCCCCCCGCCCCACGCGCAACGCCACCTTGTGCACAGGCTGCGGCTCCTTCCCGGACTTCCCAGAGAGTCTGCGCCGGGGGAGACATCACTGTGTATGTCGGGGAGTCTCAGAAGCCAGGGCTCCGGTCCCCGGTCAGAAACAGCGGAGGCCGGGCAGATGCACGCCCCAGCCCCGGGCTCCGAGCTGCGGGCAGCACCACGGGTGCTTCCACCTCCGGGCCGCCGCGCGCGCTCCGATGCCGACCCCAGTCTCGGGGGTGCCGACACGGGCCAGAAAGAAGCATCTGCCCACACGAAGCCCATGTCGAACACGCTCCAAAAACCTAACGGGAACAAACGGATACGCCCCTCACGCAGGCTTTCGTAATTTCTTCCCGCGCCGTTGGCTCCTTGCTCGCGAACGCAGCCCCTGCTGTGCGCCGCGCCCGCCGCCGCCCCGGGCCTGTCCGCGCCGAGGACTCATATTCAGCCGATGTAACCGTGGAAACTTCCGATGTAAAAAGGAGTTGGTAAAATATATTAGAATTTCCCAGTTATGTAAACTAACATATCCCAAGGGCCTGGCCACAGTTTATTTGCATCTTAACATAGTTTTTATTCATACAGTAATTAGGTAGGTGTAATGCCTTATGGGTACAAAGAAGAAGTTCTTAAGTGAATACGGGCAGAATAAAAAAATACAGATACTCGGCGGAGACTGCTACACATTTTTTAAAAAGTCTAATAACGCTGAGTGCTCTTGGAAGGCAATTTAGAAGCCTAGTTATGGCTCATTGCCTTGGCAGAAACCAGGTCTTTCTTTGTGTCTTGGGCCATCAAGTAATGACTACATGCTATTAGACACAAATTAATGTTAAGGTACATTTGTCAACGAATGAATAACATAATAAACCAATATTTAGGGCACCCCTATTCTGAGAATTTTATTTTTATTCCAATAAATAAACCATATAGTCCTCCCATGTTCAACCTGGAGAGAATTTGGGGATAGCCTCCTCCTTTTTCAAGCACAGTGGAACCCAAAGACGCTGCGTGACTGGCCCATGTCACATGGGGAGTTGGCAGCAGGGACAGACAAGCCGTCCTTCCACATACACCTGTTTTGTCATCCAGGTCTGGAAGAGGACCCATCAAGAGTGTTGTGAAAGGGGAGAGGGGCATTTTCCTAGGTCTTCTGTGGTTGGCACGGAACCTCTGTGTTCCCCATGATAAGGCTTTAAACTCAATAAGCTGTTACAAAACAGTCCGTCCGTCCATCCATGTCAACGTAGGACACGTTGCTGAAGCAAAAGAATCCCATTACGTTCAACTTAGGAATGAGCCTACAGTAGAAGCCGCTTTGCCCGACGCCCAGACGGAACCCTGTGCACACTGCAGACTCTGGGAGAGGATGACGTGTCCCTCCAGGGTAACAAACGCTCCATCTGGTGGGGGCTGTGGATAATGGGGAAGGCTGCGCATGAGCAAGGGGGCGGGTGTGTGGGAAAGCTCTGCACCTTCCACTCCGTGATGCTATGAACAGAAAACTGCTCTTAAAATCATTAAAAATGAAGTCTGTATTGTAATAACTACATATGGTGCCACATGGGTACCAGACTTACCCAGGGGTCACTTTGTCAATTATAGAAATGTCTACCCACTATGGGGAACACCTGAAACTAATACAAAATAATAGCGAATGTCAACTGTAATTGACAAATTTTAAAAAACATAGAAAATAAATTTAAATTTAAAATAGTTTTTTGTTTTTTTTTAAGCTATGAGGTGCTAAACGGTGTAGATAATTGGGTAGATGGCCGTCTTCACTGTGGGGGCAGTTATCGCACTGAGGATTAGATTTCTGTTTAGAAAATATTCCTTGGCTTTCTCTAAGGGGATCTCATCTCTAAAGACTGGGGTCCATTAGCCACGTTCTCAGCAAGACTGGAGCCCAAGGTGGAGACCCCTGCAGGGGGCCCGGCTCAGCCCCCTTCATATCTCTCCACTGCGTGTGGTTCCATAACCTACTGATCTTCAGCCAAGTCCCACCAGGACATGCAGCCCAGGAGCGCTGTGCCGGGATGTGAGGGGCCCCTGAATCCCTGCCCCTCGTGGTCAGGGGGACCCGGGACTGCAGAGCAGAAGCCCAGGGACCCACCTGGGCAGCGAGATCAGAGACAAGAGACAGCCCCATCAGTCACGGGCCGCAGGGACACACCAGAAGCATGGCCGTGGAGCACCGGAGGCCATCCAGAAAATTCAGAGAGCTTGTTGGCAAAGGGCATGTGGTTAGAAAGACTGAAGTGGGGGGAGGGCGGGAGCAAGCCAGGGGGACATTACTACCCCGGGCCGTCCAGGAAGGGCTCCTGCGTTCTCTTGTTTGCACGTTAAAGGGTCGGGTGATGTCTTGGTGCTGGCGGAGACTGCCCACCCTTGTATATTCCTTTTCCATTATTTTTATTCCAGATGTAAGCAAAGTATTTGCAGACATATAAATAGAAATGTAAACTAACACCATACAGCAACATGAAATTCTGCTTCCAAATTAGCTTTCTCTGTTTAAAAAAGGACCAGACAGGATGCTCTTCTAATGAGAAAATTATTATTTATTAACTTAATCTGGAAATGCATTAAAGCACAAAGAGGAACGTAAAAATGACCCATAATTCCTTGCCAACTGGTCTTTCGAAAATGTCTATGTGATGTGTGTGTGCGAGATGCGCTTACAGCAGTGTGTGCGCACGTACGCCCGTAGGAAAAACAGCCGGGCTCTTTCTTGCGCGCTGTTTTGTGCTAATAGCTGTCATGGTCTGTTTTTTATGCAGAAGAACAGGGATCAGCTTCGATGTTTTCTTGAGCACACGCCGCACCCAGGAGTCCTAGGGATATGACAGTGGAAAAGATATTAGCCAATTTAAGAGGTGCACTCTGGACTGGAATATTCCAATTATGTCAGAGTTACAGCAAATTGACAAAGTTCAAGTGGGTTAGCCCTGATCCTGCTGAATTCTGCCCGCACGTGGTGATTCTCCCTCCGACACTCTCTGACCGCAGGGAGACACACAAGAGGGAACCAGACACATGATTAAGTGTTTGGCGAGTTGGTGAAGCGGAACAAGCACATATCAAAAGTTAACTGGAAATTCAAAATGGTTTGTAAATACCAAGCACGGATCCAGGCAGCGGATGGAATTCCAACCAGTGGTGGGGAGGGCGGGGGCGGGGACCCGAAACTGCGGGAGTGTCCGGACTCAGGGGAAGAGGCTGCACCTGCGCTGCCTGCATTCGTCGCTCGCCCTCGCTAAGCCGGACTGCGTGCCGTTTTTCTCCTCGTTTAAAGCTCCCGCGTCCAACCCTGTCTTCTCCGCCCGGTGAGCTCCGGTCAGAGGTGGCAGAACGGCGTGTCTGTAATGAGCACAGTAAACTGCGCACAACCAGGGAATTTTAAATGAATACTCGTTACGAATTACTAGTGGTAGATTGTTCAGTAAATAATGTTAGGCCAATAATTTTTGAAAATATGAAGTTATAGTACTGCATGTTAGTATTAAAATGAACTCAAGAATACCAAAATTGTGTATACTGATGTTACTTGTCCCCAGAGCTGGATTTTTTTTCTCAATTAGAAGTGTCTTTCTTTTGGATTTAATGAGGTATTGGCAGCTGAAGCCAATTTGATGTGGTATAGACGTCAGGCTGATGGGAAGTGGGAGGCAGGGTTTAAAAATTTAAAACCCAAGCTTAATTCTCAAAGGCCTACCAAACATATTTTACATGGAGGGGGGAAAAAAAGCCCTCAAAAGCCAAAAGCAAAGAAAGATGGAGTTTGAAGTTCTCATTCTGGCCCACAGACTCCACAGCGCCCGGCCTCATGTCCTTGGTGGTTCCATTCGTGTGAAGCTGCCCCGTTGTCAGCGTTCCAGCCACAGTGTCCCCCATCCCGACAGGGTGCTTTTAAGGCCACCACCTGTGCCTTTCACACAGCCCTTCCCTCTCCGCACCTGTGAAGGTGCCCCACCTGCGCCCGCCGCACGCCCGCCCACTTGGCCTCCTTGCGGGAGGGCTCCTTGTCTCCCAGGCCTGTGCCATCCTCGCCTTGCACCCTGCGTGTCTCCTGGCGTCCCCCCGTCACACTCGCTGCCCTGGAACTTCCTGGACAACGTGTGGAGGCTGTAAGCTCCACAGGGCAGACATAACTGGGTTCGTGCGTTACTGTAACCATAGCAACCCGCATTTTGCCAGATATTTCACAAACAGCCAAGACGGAATTAGCTGAGGGTCTTTATGCAAACGCGTCGGTATGTCGCGGTTTCACTCTGCTAGCGCTAAGACACAGGGAAATCTCACCTGATGATCCCGATGTCTGACCCAAGATTTTCCGGTTGGTTATTTACCTTCTTCCGTTTGAGTTGATATTGAGATAAAATTGGATCTGCCATTTAGTGGTCTGCGCCTGAAAGTGGGCACTCGAACGACGTACTTCTCAAGGCTTTTGTTCAGCCACTCGCTTTGGCTCAACGCGGCAGCCTGTGGATGCTAATGATGTCCTAGACCAGGGCCCTTTGGGTTCCAAACCGACTTTGCTGGTCTTAAGAACATACCCGAATGCAGTGTCGAAAAATGGTGCTACTGCTGTTTTCAAGACCACTTTGTTCAGTAACGTAAAAATCATTTTATCAGAAATGCCTTAAATCCCAGCCTCCCTAAATCTCTTCTTATAGCAGAGCCCAGCTGTCTGCTGGGGCGGCCCCTCCCACCCTGGCTCTGCGGGAGGTGGAGTGTGGGGTGCCTGCCCCAGGGACGGGGGGGTGACCGGCACCCCTGCACGTGTGTCTGATGACACCCAGCGAGTTCCGCGGAGGTTCGGAGCTCACGGCTGATGCAGCGCGGTGTGGGGGCCAGCTGGGGTCCCTGGGGGCCGGCTGGGGTCCCCAGCCGCCGGGCTTCCATTGCGGCGCCATTTACTGAAACAAGCTAACTTCTCCCTGCATGTTTTCTGCTAACGTCTTTCACTTTTTAAAATTTAAAATCACTAACTTCTCCTGGGAGAAGTCATAGGAGACTATTTATTGTAAACGACTCAAATTACTCCAGTGAATGAACAAATATCCGTGGCACACATTTATAAACATAAATATTTATAGTCTCTAAATGTGATTAAAGTAAACATGTTGATTTCCCTGAACTGATATTTATGAAACGCATTCTAGTAAAAGAGACAAATTACAGCCCCTTATACATTCAGCACGAACCATCTCAACACACTTCACTTTGGCAATAATTCAAATAATGTGTCTTAAGAACATGAGCAGTTAATCTTCCAACATTATGTACCTAGCGTGTAATAATCATTCTCTCTAGACACAAAATCCTAGTGAATTTTATTCATCCTCTCTCACCCACATCTCTGAACGATGTAATTTCTTAAGAGACACTCACGAGAAATCTTATCTCGGGAAGAGGTTGCGATGCGCACCCCGCCATTAAAGCCGGCTTCAGAGAGTAGAGTGGCGTTTGTGCGTGTTCATACCTTCATTCCCAGGGCCGGCCAGCACTTTCTCCTCCCACAGCTGGCTCCATAGAGTCGGACACACCCGTATCACATCGCACGTGACAGTGTAGGAACCAGCGGGCACTTCAAGGACACCAGTCAGAGGTTAAGATGAGAATCCCACCGCTTCCTGACATGCTCCCCAGTGGCGCTTCACGCAGAGAGAAAGGTAGCTTGGCACCCCACAGCTCGGCCCGGCCTTCTAAAAGCCAGTCATAGGGTCCTAGAGTTGGAAGCTAATTTAGCTGCATGAGGCACGACACCTCTGCTGGGTAGAATGTGCCGGACGAAGGGGTTCGCTCATGGCAGGGGTCACCACCTGTGGAAACAGCCTGTCTCCCCTCATTGCCCCGGCAACCCTGGTGCCAGAGTGCGTAATGGGTGAAGAACAAAGTAGGCAGTGTTATCTCCCTGCTTCCATCCCAAATCCACCAATTCTAGCCCTGGCTGGTGTGACTCAGTGGGCTGACATCCAGCCTGTGAACCAAAAGGCCACTGGTTTGATTCCTAGTCAGGGCACATGCCTGGGTTGCAGGCCAGACTGCCGATAGGGGGCGCGCGAGGGGCAACAGATCAATGTTTCCCTCACACATCGATGTTTCTCTCCCTTTCTTCCTCCATTGGATAAAATCTTTAAAACAAAATCCACCAGTTTAATAACAGCGGTCGTAGGTGGCCTGGGCAGGACACGGTATGTGGAGAGCCCCTTCTCTCGCGCCCCATCGACATGCCTGTGAACATCTTGGGTGAACACAGAGATGGCCCTGAGTGCACCCAGACACTGTGCTGGGACTCAAGCCGGGGGACGCGGGACAGGAGCAGGCAAATTCTACCCGAGGCAACTGCAAGGGGGTGAGTGTCAACCGTGGTGGGGCAGGCTCTGACCATCAAGGAGGGTGCTACGGACTGAAGGTTTGTGTCCCCAGATCAAGTTGTTGAAACCTAATCCCAATGGGATGGTATTAGAAGGTGGGGCCTTTGTAGGTCACTAAGCAGATCATGAGCATGGAGCCCCTACGAACGGACCGGCATCGTGACTAAAGAGGCGGCAGGGAGCTCCCTCCCTCCTCTGCCCAGTACGGACACAGAGGAGGTCGTCTCTGAGCCAGCAGGTGGGCTCTCAGCAGACTCCACGTCTGCCTACCTGCAACTTGACCTTGGACTTCCACCTCCCAGAGCTGTGAGAAATGAATTTCGGTCGTTTATAAGCCTCCCAGTTGAAGGCATGCTGTTCGAGCAGCCCAAGCAGACTGAGACGGGGGACAACTGATGGGAAGAACCCCGTGAAGTCCCGGGAGACACTGATGACACCGGGGTGTTATCATTTGAGTGGGGTAATGGGGTGCAATACCAGAAAGAGGGAACACAGAAGACACACCAGCTGTGATGCGCTCATACCCACTGTGCCCCTCAATACACTGTCCTAACTACTCAGAGCCCCCCCATTTACACGTTTACAGAGTATTGTCAGCGCTGGAATTCTTTTCATTTTAAAGTAGTATTAGTGTGAGAATGTTTGTGCAGCATCGATGCAACCTGGCAGCCGAGAGTGGACAGGGACGACCCCACTGTCCTAGTCAGCGGGGGTGGCAGATGCCATCGAGTGAGTGTGCGGACTGTGTGGCCATCACATGCAAAATGACTGAGTGAGTAGAGCAATGAATGCACATCAGATTTTGCATTAGGCTTGAACATTCCTCCGCGGAAGCTACGCGGACGATTCAGAAGGCTTTCGGGAGCAGTGCAATGAGCGCAGAGCAAACGGAAGTGCGGCACAGACGTTTCAAAGACGGCTGAGAATCTGTTCAAAGTGGCCCGCGTTCTGGAAGGCCTGCAGCTAGCAGAGCACCTGAGAATAGTGAACGTGGACGGGCTGCAGGCGACAGAGGTGGTGACTCAGCCCCACCGCAGCCCAGATTTGGCACGCTGTGGCTTCCGGCTTCTCCCACAACTGAAGTCGCCTACAAAGGGAAGCAATTTCAGACCATTGATGAGATTCAGGGAGATACAACAGGGCAGCTGATGGCGGTTTGGAGAGCTGGGTGAGGTCCCAGGGTGCCAGCTCGAGGTGTCACTGTCCTGTGCACAGTGTTTCTGGTATCTTGTATCTTCTTCAATAAATGTCTCTATTTGCCATATTACCTGGCCGTATACTTTCTGGACAGACCTTGTATTTTACTGCATCATTAAATAGTACTTATACCTAGGAAAATGGTATTAGAATATGCATTTAAAAATGGCTTTTACCGAAGGTAATCTTCACTTACCTATCAAGTCTATTAATTTTTAAAAATATTTTTCACTTAAAAGAAGCTTAAATGACTTACTAATGTTATTTAAACATAATTACAGTAACTTCGTGTTTATTTTTAAAGTTATCTTGACAGTGGATGACAGCTCCTATGGATCAAGACCTTTTCTCTTGTAAATATAGGGAAGATCATACAAATGTCTATATGTATGGCAAAGGGCAATATGGAGCTGCCCCTTGCTAAATAAACAAACGTGACAGAAAGTAAAAGGAAAATTAAGGTACTACCCAGTCCTCTGCAGCATCATGAATTTGGACACAAGGGTTTACTATAGACCAGGCAATACTAAAAAGCATTCTTGAACCCAAGATAATTTTTATTCAGTATTCCTTAAAATTATGACCATAATAAGACACTGCAGAAAATGTGAAGAAAGGGGAGGTGTAAATCCAGGGACCCGGCTCTGACATTCCAAAGTCCTTCCCCAGGGTTAAGACCCTCACTTTAAGAGCACAAACGGGTCCCATAATTTGCTGTAGGGAGCTCTGAAGTTTCAACAGTCGAATTGAGTTTGAAATAGCATTGTCTGTAGACGGGACAAATTACATGTCTCAGTCTGTGTATTTCTAGTATTAAAGCATATAGACTGTGCTGTGGTTAATAAAATATAAACACTTAAATGTGTAACTTATTTGCTGTTGCATTTTTTCATTTTCTGTGTGTTGACCTTGTATCCTGTAACCTTAATGAAATCACTTCTTACTTCAGCAAGGTTTTTTGTAGATTCCTTGGGATTTTCTATGGAGACAATTAAATCTACAAATAAAATTCTTCCTTTCTGATCTTATGCCTTTTATTTCTTTTTCTTGCTATATCGCGTCAGCTACACACCTGTGTTGAATAAGAGCAGACATCCTTGCCTTTTTCCTGATCTAAGGAGGAACGCATTCAGTCTTCCACCATTAAGTGTGATGTCAGCTCTAGGACTTCCTGTAGAAGCTACTCATCAAGGTGAGACGGTTCCCCTCTGTTCCTAACTTATTGAGAGTTTTTAATCATAAATAGGTGTTGGATTTTGTCAAACGCTTCTTCTATGTCAATCATTATCCCGTTTTTTAAAGAGTTGGTTATTATGGAGGATTGCATTGATTTTTTGATGTTTATCCCGCCTTGCATTTCTGGAATAACCCTGCTGGTCATGATGTGTAATTCTTTTTAATTACTGCTGGATGTCATGTGCCTATATTTTATTGAGGATTTTTGTGTCTATGTTCACGAGAGACATTGGTCTGTAGTTTTCCCTTTTTTCACATAACATTTCCTGTATTAACATATACTAAAAGTACAATTACTCTTGTATGAAATTCTGGTAATTACTCATGTTTTTAAAAGAAACCTTACACTATAAAAGGTTGGAAATTGCTTGGCTAGATAATCACAAATATCTCTTTTACTTTTGTGAAACCACAATTCAATTTGTGAAAAACACTCAGGCATTAGAGAGTGATGGAAAGACACATCCTGATGAAAATACCAGGCATCAGTGATTTTAAAAGGCAAAAGGGCTTTCAGGGGAGAAGATGAAGCCAGTGATCTAAAACGGGGAAAATCAGTTTACCTTCAGACATCTTCCCAGTAACGTTCACAGTTCTGAGCAGGGCCTAAAGGCTTAAAATGAAAACAAAGTGCAATAAAATGATTTCATATTTGACATTGTTTTTCAGGAATCAGGGCGACAAATGAATCCGCCCAAAGGCGCAATAACCAACTCAGGAATATTGTGCCTTTGAGAACTTTGGGGGAATCAAACATTACTTGGTGAGATGAATCCACGTAAAGAACTCATAAAAGGAGATGATTTAAAAACAGCCTAGCGAATAAAGCAACGTATAAATTTAAATATGGGATTAGGATTTCTGAAAGAGTTCTTCATGCAATGGAAAAACAGTCTAAAGCTGAAATGTGTTTATAGTTTTAATCACAAGACTCCAATTCCCTACAACCTTTCATAATCTTTGCTTTTATCTTTGGTGATCAACTATTTAAAATTTAGTAATTCTTCCTATTTCACTTCATCCTGTGGGGCAGGGGGTTTGCCAATTAAATTCGAGTAAAATTAAAGTTAATAATTTTATTTATAAATAATATGCGTATTGATTTAATTTTTCTAAAATGACTTTTCCTTCCCTCCACCCCTCCCTCCTACCCTTTGTTAGTCCTTCTGCTCACTGGGGAGACACCCAGGGTGACAGTCAGAGGACGTTAGTGACGCCTCTTTCTTGATAGCGAAATTTTGGATGAATGTTAACTTTCTTTTTTATAATTTCTTGTAACAATTTTGCCATTTTTACAATAACAATATACATTTATTCTTCTGAAAACAGAGAAAGGGGAAAAGAAGAGAAAAAAGAAAGAGAAGAGAAAAACATTTTTCAAGTATAGGTGTCGATTTCCCACCCACCCGATTCATCCATATTTTCTCCTGTATCTCCCGGTAAGAGTCCAACAAATTTAATTCAACAATGTTATATTATGATCCTGTGATTTGGGAAGTGCTTTATAAAATGGTGCGATTACGCCTAGTTCGAAAATAGCATACCCATAAATAAGAACATTTCGAGGAGCAAATTTTATTTTTAATTCAAGAAAATTGGCCCACAGCACAAGTTCAAGCTCGGCTTCATGCAGAGGTGGGCAATTTAAAAGGACTACAGCTGTTCCTACATGGATTAATGTAACTTCTTAATTTCAGGTTTTTGTCTTTGCAAGTTTACTGGTATTCATACTAAGTTTATAAAGGGTATCCATGCCAAATTTATAGATAGTGAGACAAGTTTTAGAGAAACAATCTTAGAGAATAGTTGTCACAGCATCTGGTGTTACTTTTACAGCAGTGTTTAAACAATCACATTAGTAAAATAAAACCACAAAATACATAGATTTTCTTCCTTACTCATACAACTATGTTACCAGAAGATATACAACTGAGAACCTTCAAACACAGGGTAAGTCACACTTATCTCTTAGAGATAGTAATGTAGTTAAAAATTTAGCAGCCACACAGAAAGACATGCACACATTTACTGAAACATTGAGTTCAAAACTTGACATGCAGCAATTAGGAATACTATAGTGACTCCTCCACATTTTGGTAGGAACAAAGTGAACGTATTGGGGTTCTTTCCCACCAAGCTATTTTTGAAGGAAAAAGTTATGATAATCTATGCAAACCTTAAACATAAGCTATCGAACTCCTTCATACTCTTGAAAGCTTTTAAACTACTATAGCTAGGGCAGCATCATAGTTGAACAGATATTTCATAAATCTGATCAGTGTAAACCATAAAAACTTGCATGCTTTGGGCTCCATTAAGCCAGTTTTTTTCGTGGAACCAGAGAGGTTTGGACTCGCAAAGGGCCACCTCCACGTGGGCGGTTCTCCACTCAGGTGGGGCGCCTGCAGCCCTTTCAGGTGATGCCTGGGCTGCACACCCAAACCAGAGGGCGGGCAGCGGTCCCCACTGTGGTTCCTGGGCCAGCAGCGTCCCTGTCCCCAGAGAACGTGCTCGACATGCAGATTGGGGGCTCACATCACGTCCCCTGGCTCAGAAACTGTCCAGGCGAGATAGCCACCTGCTCGGTGAGTCTGAAAGCCACGCTGTCAGCTGAGGGCAGAGCACCAGGGCCGCCTGTCACAACTGTCACACCCGTCACATCCGTCACACCCTGGATCTTTCAAACGTGGAGTCAGTTTGGAGACTCACCCGTCCTTTCTGAATTCTCCTTTCCTACACGAGGGTATTAAGGACAGCACTTCCATGAGCGACTTCCCAACAGAATTAAACCAGACCTCGGGGGCCTTGTGTCGTCACCCTTTGTACCACACACCTCCCCGCACAGCCAGGCTGTCCCCCGCGAGTCTGCCTCCACTGCCTCTCCAGGCCTGGGGTCCACGCTGCACTGTCTGAGGCCCCCTGCCCGGTCAGGTGCCACCACACACTCCCAGGTCTGCCAGCACCTCCCTGGACACCACATTTCTGCCCCTGTAGGGCCTGTTAGCTTGATCACCCACCCCAAACTCAGCAAAGGAAAAAATGAGCTTCACAGGCCCGCCCTGGCCTCTAGAACAGCGACGTGCAAACAGTCCTGTCTTTGCAGTCTGTCCCCAGCCTTCTGAGTGAGGACTGCTGAGCGGGGGCCCCATAGGACCGACAGCCGGCCACGCGGTTCCTCCCACCGGCGCATTTCCTCACCAACCCCCATGACCTGAGAGTCTAAAGAACTTGAACCACGGATCCAGTCCATTCAAGCGGCTGGCGATTGTGACTTTGACACTGAGGGTCACCCAACACACCTGCAGAGAACCAGAAGTCTGTTCCCTGGCAAGAAGGATGGGGTGACTCACACCGAAGTGCGCCCCAAACCTGTAGCTACAGGATTGCTTCCTCCTGCGGTCGCCTGCCTGTGGGAGACGTAGCCGGTGTTAGAACAGCACAGAACGTCCTGCTCCAGTTATCTCCGCAATGTCTACAAAAGCAAGATGCCGGCTCTGCCCCTCCTGTCCCCTTGAGGGCCCTGTCCCCACAGCCACGCTCAGGACAGAACCCAAGTCCTCAGGAGCGTGTGGACAAGGCTGCTGAGTGAACAGCAAGTGGGTGTTCAGGAGCCGCCAGTGGGTGACACCAGGCACAGCAGCGGAGACCTCACGTTTTCAAAGACCTTGTCACATCAAGTAGGCACACGGACCTCGGGTCCCAGCACGGCAGCCACAGTTAGAACCCACGGCGTGAGTGAACCTGCCATGGGGGAGCCCGCTGCCGGGGGTCTGTGATACCGCCACCAGGACCAGAGCCGCTGCGGGGAGCCTGGTGGCACAGCGCCCTCCCCCCGGACGGGTCTGCCGAGAGTGGATGCAGCCCACCTCCGCAATGCTCCGAGCATCTCGACTGCTCCTCGGGTTCAACTTCTCCACTTCCGGAGGAGAAAAGTATCAAAATACAGCACAAAGGAGAAGCAGAGAAAACCGCCGCTTTGTCATTTCGCTCCTCCTGAGGTGGCACGTCGCAAATGGTCGGCGTGCCAGGCCCGAGCTCCCTGCGGATTGAAACAGACGAGCAATCGGACGAACAAGTCCCTGCCGTCGACTTGACAAGTAACGACCAGGCAGCACTTTCTCAATGGCCGCGACAAACACAAGCCCCTCACACGTCTAAAGCCTGGGAGACAGTCTCAACCAGCAGAGGCCAAAGCCGACACACTTTAAAGCTGCCCAGAGGAAGCAAACTCACGCACGCATTTGCCCACGCACAGGACTGTGCGGTGTGTGCACATGCGTGTACTGAATCCTTTTAAGCAAGAGCGCACTCCCGCCTGCCCGAGGAGCTGCCCCGACGCCAGCATTTCAGGACTCACAGGAGTGCGGGGCCGGCCGCGGGCCCGGAGCGCTGCCTGGGTAAGCTGCCCTCTCCTGCCCCGAGGGGGCCCGGCCCTGGGGGTCACTTAATGCATTGGGACGCTGGCTGCCTTGTCTCCAAGCGTCTGAGACAGAGGCAGATGCAGTGGCGTGAGGTCAGAGTGTCATGCTGAGTCACGCGAAGCCGTGCCCGGGCCTGACCCACGCAGTTCAGCCGTCCACCCCCTCCGGCTGGAGGCCGAGCAGGAATTTTCCTGCCGCGAGTGTGGAGCGAGGCGGTCCGGGGGAAGCAAACTGCCACAGAAGCACGAGACGGGGTGCGGGGAATGGGGAGGGGACGATGAAGAAAACGGCTGTTGTCCCCAACACATGCAGCACCACAATTCTGTTAACAGCAAAAGCATTTACCTTGAATGTACAGAAAACGGCCTCCACATCCACGTTCCCGAGCACGTATGAGGTCACGACAGCGGAGAGAGACCGTCCCTAAGGCGTCTCCCAGGAACACAGGGCAGGAAAGCCCTTCCCACCACGTCACTGCGCCCATCGGCGGGAAGGCAAAACTGGGGTTTGTGTATAAGCCAGAGTGAGCGCTTAGCGCCCCACGCCCGTCCCCCCACGTGGAAGCAAAAGGCCCAGGAAATGGCCACCGCCGCCAGCACCGAGGCAGCCAAATCTAAGGAGACGACACCAATTTTCTTTGAAGTTCACTGAAAAAACAGGTTTTCGGGCAGCCTGACTTCAAAGGCACACGCGCTATTTCTCTCTGAGCCTGGCGGCTGGAAGAAAAGGAAGCGTGTCGGGAGCCGCCTGTCCTTCCCGAGGAAGACAAGGTGATTCTGACCAGTCACGTGAACGGCATCCGGCACTGGGAAGGCCGGCACCCAGGAACTGGAGGCATGACGAGTCCTTCCGGAGTGGCTCATTCAGAAAACATGGGCTTAGACCCTTGCAGCCTGTAAGTTATCATCAGGATCAAAACCTGCTATGGAAGGTTAGCAACCTAAACTCTGAGTGAGAGGCGCCAACTGAAAGGACGGTGGCACAGAGAATGTCCTAACTATATGGTGATTCGCATGCACACTCAGGGAACTGGGGGTCTGCGGCTCAGTTATGGCCCCAGGGCTGGGAGGGACCAAAGGCCCGGGCCAGGGCATCGTGCCGGAGCATTTTCAACCTGTCTTAGAAAAAGCAGCATTTTTTTTAACGCTCCCATTTGCGTGTGTGGGGATCCGAAGAGGAAAACCAGCAAACGGTCACGGCGTAAGGAACTGGTCCCGGCCCCGCAGGTCCAGGGGCGGCTGGGAGCGCGCGAGCTGGGGCAAGCCCACACACGGAAGGTGCCCCAGCGTCGGCGATGGAAGCTTCGAGTTCCACAAAGCGCACAAGGGATCACGGTCAGGGAGCAATGTTTCTGCCACTCTATTTAAATAAAGCGCAAAAAGATTTCCATGCAAAGGACTGGGGCTGTGCTTTAAAACACTGGCAGGCCCACACGCGGAGCCTCTTTCCGAGGCTGTCGGTCAGGAAGCTCCGACCCCCGCAGCCCGGCCTCTGTAAGGATTTTCTTCTCTTTGTCCAGAGACACGGCAAATGCAAACACTGCGCTGGAGGAAATGAACTCATGAAATCACACTTGTGAGCTACACAGGTCAACGTGCGCGACTCACAGAGTTTGTGTTTTACCCTAAAACTGGGTATTTCACTGGCAGTCCTGATGTGACATGGTGCACGTTACACAAAACCCTTTTTCTTTTTAATCCTTTTGCTTTTGTGTCCTCCCAGAGTATATCAAAGTCTTGCATTCAGAAAATTTTCTTCTAATATAGGACAATTTAATCTCTTCACACCTTTGTCTCATCGTAAACATGTTAAGTCATGTTTACGTGTTGACTGGGAGAAATTAGTCGGGTGCAAAATTGTTGCAAAAATTGCACATGAAACTGAAGTGGTAATGATTTTAGCCCCAAATTGACATTTCCAAAGGGAATAATATTTTCAGTAAATGAGCATTAGGCATCATTACAAATTCATAAAAAGTCCTTTGTTTATGTAAGACAGGATATCCCTAGGTATATCTGTTCCCAAGGCTTGTTCTTCAAACATTACCTGAACCAAATGTTCAGAACTCTGTCCTCACATGGCATGGCCACGCCTCATGCACCTTACTGAATCCTGACTAGATCCTGGTCCCTAGAAATTATCGCCTACATGTCATCCTCACGGACAGCTTTTAAATTCCATTCAAGGCACAGCCAAGGCTTTGGCCAAGCGGATGCAAAATTTTAATGCCCAGCTTCACTGCCAAAAACTCATTCACAGCCTCCACTATTAGAATAGTTGCACTTGGCGCTTTTCCCGGATTGGTTTTTCAGTCAATCCTGCAAGCCTGAGTTCACAAGGCTGGTTTCACGGGATGGTGCCGACAGCTAACACCCTAGAGTCACTGAGGCAACCCCCGTCGACCTCCTGAAATCCACGCCAAGCATCCTGTCATCACAGACAACGCGGCACACCTTCCAAGCCCCATACAATGGGCAGCAAGTGGGACCGCTGCCAGGGAACGGAGCGAGGTCTGAACACCATTTAACAGCTTTGCGCTACATGAATGGCCACTGGAACGAGTTCAGCTAAAGTTTTCACCATGTCCACGGTCACAGAGTAAAACACGTAGCGTGTAATATCACCCTTCTTCTTAAAACTGAAAGCCAAAGCATCAATGTTTCTTTCTAAACAAATCTGCTTCAAAGTATAAACCGAAAATATTCCCGACCACAGTTACAGGTGCTTACTCCTTATTCCATAAAGAATCTAACATACCTACAGAATCGTATTAAACTTTCCTTTCTTAACAGGTATAAAACAATGCAACACTTTCTTCCCTTTCGAAATAGAATTTTAAAATAAAATAAAACGTGGAAATGACTTTCACGAGACCTAGGGGCTTCCTCAATGGCGGAAGCACTTTGTAAACACAGGAGTTTAGCTGCAACAGCGCGCACAGCTGTCCGGGCAGCGCACGCAGCCCGGCCTGCCCCTCCTCGTGCTCACGCGCTGACCACGCCGCAAACCACCCCAAGGGGAGCACGCGCCGTGTCCTGCCTCACACATGCGTGCAATTGGTTGATGGTGGGGTGTCGGGCCGACTCCTGTTGTCCTTGGCGTCGCTGAGGGGGGACTCGTTGCGCACATGGCACTGGAACACCTGCTTGTAGGCCTTCCTGAAGTTTTCGGAAAGAAAGGCGTAGATGATGGGGTTCACCGAGGAGTTGCTGTAGGCCAAGCAGTGCGCCGTCACCCTGAACAGGAAGGAGGCCGGCGTCAGCGGGAAGACCCCGAACTCAGCCCACAGGTGGATGACGTGGTGCGGCAGCCAGGAGATCCCAAAGACCACAACCACTACCAGGACCGTCTGCGCCGTCTGGGGGGCAGAGAAGACAGACCGTCAGTCCCAGCGGGGCAAGAGCCCAGCCTCATCAAACACACCCCGCGGTAATTTCATGCTTATTCCCAGGGGATCAGGTAGAGACTAGATCTGCGCTGAGTGCTGGCGACCTTCAGGTCATGCAGTGGCTTTGCTCAGGCTTCTTCGGGACCTGCGGTGACCTCCCTTGGGGACAGTTTCGCCATGTATCGCCATGTATGTAAGTGCACGTGAAGGGTGGGACCTGTGCTTTCAATCATGAAAATGGAAAGGTCTGGAGATGCAACGTGGTCACTTTAAAACCTTCCACACTGGGATTCTTTCCCCAGAGAGGCAGCTCACAGGAGCACCTGGGCCCCCCCGCCCCAGGCACCTGCCCCGAGGAGCCGTGGCCTCACCAGCCGTGTGTGGATGTTTATTTCGCCCCCTTAAACTGTAGCGAGTTAAGGTGCAGACACACTCTGGAGAGCTACGTCCACGGAGCAGCGGCCCCCCGGCTGGCGCCTTAACCCTTCCCTGATGCTCCGAACCCAGCAATGCCCGGGCCCAGAGGCAGGGTCCCCGTGGGGGTGACAGGGCTTCCCCCCAGAGAGGGGGCCTCAGCAGGGACGGGCCCCCCCGCCTCTACTCCAGTGCCTGTGGCCCTGCTCCAGGCCCTGCTTGGGGGCACACGTCCCCTCCTCCAAGGGCTGCCCGCCTAAGGGCTGGCCCACCGGTCCTGTTTCCTCCCTGCAGGTTCAGGGCATGTTGGAGGGCAGCAGCTAAGGCTCCCTGCTGTGACAGACCGAGAGCCCCACCTCTGCGGACTCAGTCGAAGGAGGGCGGTCCGTGGAGATTTTTTAAACTATGAAACACAAAGCGACCCTCTGGGTCCCTTGCTCACGGAGCCCTCCTCCGCCAGAGGAGCTCGGGAACCCATAGGGCCCTACAGCGCGGCAGGGCCGTGAGGACAGCACTGAGCAGCCGCGGCTGCCGCCTGTGCTCACCGCGTCCCCGGCCCCCGGGCTGTCCAGGAGGAAGCTGAGACCCAGAATGGTGAAGACAGGTGCCTTGTGCCCCGCCCCCAAGCTGAACGCAAAGTCAGAGCCGGAAGCCAGGTCTGTGTGACCCCGTGGCCATGCTCCAAATCACGGACAGGGCAGCAACCGCTCAGAAGTCTCCGTGACCGTCCAACCGCCTCTCCTGCCCGGGGGCCTGGGGGCGGTGGCTGTGGGCAGTGAGCACTCCGGAAGACAGCCGCCGTCTTGTGCTCTCAGTGACCATCCAAGCACAGTCCCCAAGGTATGTCCTTTCAGCCCCTTGCCTGACAGGGGCATCCCTTTTTCTCAGGGTTAGTCCAGGCTGTACTATTTTAAGGGTGGGCTTGAATTTGTGGGGTGGACGCACGAACGCTCGGGTCACTGGCCTCCCGTGCGCCTCAGACCAGCAAGGCTCGGCGCGCCGCTTCCCCGTCTCCCCGTTGGGACACGACGGTGGCTGCAGGGCTGACCGGGTGGCAGCCGGTCTGCTTTCCCTCCTGCAGAAGAATCATCCTGACAGAAATGGGTGGATGCGGGAAGGAGAGTTGAGAGGAACCGAGAGGGAGAAGGAGGAATGGGAGAAGAACACAAGGAGGCTCATTTGTCTAAGAGCCTCACTCAGAAGGAAGAACAAGACACAGGACAGTGATTTCATGACTCAGAAGTCACGGTCACACCCCACATTCTCCGTGGGAGAAAGAGGGACCTCGCACCTCCGCGCTGCGGTGGGGACACCTCCTGGTGACAAGATGGCTTCTCTGCCGTCACGACATAGCGCCTCGCTGTTAAGTGCTGTCATGGAAGTGGTGCACAGAGTGTGACGGGGGCCACCGACTCCGTAACCGGAGCGCATCGGAGACGGCAGAGGAGACAACGGTCAGGGCTTAGGCCCGAGCCAGGCCAAGCGCGGGGTGTGGGCGGGCAGAGAGGGAGGGGAGCTCACTATCCGAAGGGACAGCGGACATTGCAGCAACAGCGACTAGACGGAGCAGCCGTGACCTGACTGTGTCAGCTCCTGGGCCTCAGCTTCCTAGGCGGTGCCTCGGGGTCCCCTGACAACAGGTTTTACAGGTGGCCGCGGCAGGACTGCCAATGACAGTCACTCACTGCTGCAGGCACGAAGCAAACTAGCAACTGGCCCCCATTCATCAGGGGACTGTCTGCCGTCAGTCCATGTCTCTGTCGCCGCAGGAGACACTGGTTCCTGGGTCCCTGGCCCAAAGGCACCCAGAGGTCATGAAATCTGCAAACAGGAGACGCCACCTTTCTTCTTAATGGGAGCATCTCTCTCCTTCACGGAACAAACACCCTCTGGATATTTGTCGAGGCTTCCACTGGGGAGCCTTTGCCACGCACCTGGTTCAGGGCAGGAGTAGGCCCAGCAGCGTCTGGGTGAGACCCGATGGTACCAGGGTGAACGGCGGATGGCACTGTGCCCTGGGAAGGGAACGTGTCCCGTGCAGCATCTGTCACCGCGCGTTTGTAGACCACTCAAAATTTACCTATTATTCGTACTCCCCCTGGTCCTCACAGAACCATGAAGGAGGTTATTTTTCTCCGTCTGCTGCCCATAGCCTTGAAATGCAACTGGATTACAATGCGCAGTTTATCAGGGCAGAACGCGTAGTGGGCGCTTAGGTAAACCACATTATTTATGTAAGGCTGTTGCAGAAGAGTTAACTAGAAGGCTTCCAGCTAAGCATCCGCAGGGCCTTACTATGGTCTCCATTTCACAAGCATCTCAGCCCTGCAGGGCTGAAGTTCTGCCGGCCGGGGCACAGCCTGCATCCTGCACCTGGCCCTGCACCTGGCCCTGCACCCGCCCTGCACCCGCCCTGCCGTTCCCAGGCCAACTCTGGGTCAGTCCAACAACATCAACTCCAGCAAAACCATCCGAGTTTGCACAGCTGGACATGGTACGTGGTTTGCTCCTTCGGTCTCCCTTGCCCAGGGGCTTCTAGGCCTCCAGGCCAAGAAAACTGAGAAGCTGGAGGGCGGGAGTGCGTGGGGGGTGGTGCACGGAGGAAGTCCCCACACGGGCAGAGCACCGTCCTCACTCACGCTGCTTCCCACGCTGGCTGGAAGTTAAAGATCTGGTCAGGATAACGCCGCACAAACCCCCGAGCTGGGGCTAAGGCCAACAGGTGCTCAGCTCTGCCCAGGGCACGGGGCCTTTGCAGAAGTCGGGTCTCTGGGCCTCACCCCCGGGACCCTGCTCAGTCGGTGACGATCAGGAAGTTTCTAAAAACCTCGGGTGTCCCACTGGCAAAAAGAACCACTGGCAAAAGCTAAAGCAAAAGCAAACTCTCTTGCCCACTTCAAGTTAAAGACAAAGGTGTTTCTTCAACGCTTACAGCCCCCAATTCGCCCCAGAAGGACTGGGCAAAGCTGCTTCCCCACCTTCCCTTTTGAACGCAGGATGTCGGACAGGACGGCCCTCTGTGTAGACTGAGGATGATCTCGTAGCCCCTCTTGCAGGATTTTTTTTTTCATTTCCTGTAGTATCATCGGCCTCAGTCAGAGACAGGGTCGTGCCCACTGCGTCTGGCACGGCCAGGTCGCCGTCTGAAGGGGTGTCTGGGCTCTCTGCACGGGCTCCCAGGCTTGGGGGTGGGTCCTGCAGGCTCCCGTTCTTTTTGCTCCTCGTGCTGCGAGCTCCCCTCCTCTTCCTGGGAGACGCTCTTTGCCAAGTCATCCGAGACACCTGCTTTCACTTCAAAGAATTTTGCTCAGACTGTGTCTAATGGAACTTGGCTGGGAAGAAAAAAGGGACTGAAAGAGGAGAACGATGAGAAGCATGCTGTAACTGTGTGACAGCCAAACAGCTCGCTGGGTTATCTGGGAAAGCATCTACGCCGGGCGGGCACGGCGGGCGCAGCACCGTCTCTGAGCCAGGCCGACGGCACCACAGGAAGTGAAAGGAAGAACCCAGGGGCCGGCGGGGTGTCCAGGGAGCCTCTGCTCAGCCTCCCCCCATGGTGGCCGTCCAGTCTGATGTCGACCCCACCCTGAAGGCCACAAAGGCCACCCCAGAGCACATTTAGTGTCCGACCAGCCTGCGGCAGAAAACGGCCCGGGGCGAGCACCGCATTGGATGCCTCGCGGGCTCGCGCTCGCGCGGCTGTTACTCTGCGGCGGAACCACGTCTTTCCTCTGTATTTTCTGCCACGTGTGAGGACAGCCGTTCAGGGATCCCTGTACGGGGGGACACGGCAGAGACCGGGCACTGGGCTCAGCCCTGACAGGAGGGGCTGGAAACAGGGAAGCTGAAATGAGGGCACTGTCACCGTTGGATCCCACGGAGCCACAGCAAACGCTGCCGGTGCACGCACAGCAGCGGAGCTTCCTGGGCAGGACCTGGGGATGGTGAGCCATCTGGTCTCTGCCTTCAGGGACTCACCACCGAGCGGGCTTCCTGTCCCGATCCACTCCCGTCTCCCTCCTCCCCTCCCCTCCCCTGCACCTCTCTGCTCTCTCTTTCTTACACACATACACGCACTGTGCTTGATTTGTTCTATGCAAACAAGGAGGCAATTAAATCTGTCAGAACAGATCAGACATCTGTTCGGTGGCTATTAAGGGTCAGAGACTGTGAGAATGGAAGGGACGCTCTGCCTCCCGCCTCCCGATGACAAACCTTCTCCTAGGGCTGGACTGGCACTCACACACTCGCCTGTAACACACACGCACGTGCACATTACACACACAAAACCCACCGCTACTCGCACACAAAACCGAACGTCGTGGTTCCTGAACTGGTCTCTCTTAAGTTTTAGACCTTTTTATTGTAAAATTAAAGAGGCTTTTCTCATCATCTCTTACAAGACTGGCTCTCACTCTCTGAACCACTGTCTTCTTCTCGGGGCCTGTCACGATTTCTCTGCAACCCTTTTCAAATACAGGAACTGAAACAGCCGCTGCATTAAAGGAGGATCCGGCTCACGTCCAAGAAGCTTTACGTCCCTTCGGCGGGTCCAAGGTCCTGCGCGTTAGTCGGAAGCTGTGTCCTGCATGCGCCACGTCTCCCGTGAGCCAGTTCGGCCGCTTGTGCGTCT
Organism: Mormoops blainvillei; assembly: GCA_004026545.1. NCBI lineage: Eukaryota > Metazoa > Chordata > Mammalia > Chiroptera > Mormoopidae > Mormoops > Mormoops blainvillei. Next base: position 69,797 of record PVJD01003785.1, read on the forward strand.
CCGCTCTCTGTAGGGAGCTCCGTGAATTACTGTGCAGGGGCAAAGTGTAATAACCCCATTGTTTTTAATGTGTCATTCTCTTGCAGATGAAAAGTGTGGCTCAGCGGAAACGCTACGAGATACATTAGAAAACAATGGGACCACTCCAGCGCCGCGGGCCTCAGGGAGCTCAGGCAGGAAACGCCAGCTTCCACATCACCCTGCGCTCCGCGAGCTACTGTACAGACGGGCCCAGGCGCTGGAGCTGAGGTCTGTGTGGCTGATGGCAGCTGAGAAGCCCGGACAGACACCGACAGCCTTGCCGCTCTCGCCACACCTCCCGCTTCCAGCTGGTGCTCCTAGACGTGACCCGGTTGTATTTCAAATGCCAGCTGAATTGGGTGCTTTTTACCCAACAAGAAGAGATGTGGCTTTGCTACATCATTGCTTATAGGCAAGAAAAGTCAGGAAGAGTTGGCTATGCTTCCTTTGGGCAGAATTTTTACAAATAAATGTGATTAAAAGAGAATTTCTGCAAATTCTGTGTCATTCATCATCAAAAGCATTTAAAAGGAAAAACCAGGCATCTTAAGACGTTATGTCTAATGTTCTGGGGTAAAACTGTGTGGCTATAATCCCCCCTCCCCAGATCACACGGTCTAATAATCTCATTCTATTTTCCAGAATCAGAAATTATACAGATAGCATCTGAGGAAGAGTTAAATTAACCTTGATTTGCACAACAGTTTTTCCCCCAAAATGTGAAGTGTCATAAACAGGAGGGTGTGACACACTAACATTCCTGGGAAGTTTGTTTAAACTCGGATTCACCTGGTGAGAACAACAACGAGAAAGGGGGAGACCCCCTCAGGCCCGCTCCCAGCTCTAAGCCTCGCCCTTCGGGCCCACATCGGTGCAAGTCCCGGAGGAACGGAGAAGAACCGGGTGCCTACCCTCCAGCTCGAGGGGGGCAGATTAAAACAACGTTTTCTCTCTCCAAAGACGGCTAAGCCAGGGCCTTCTGGAATCATGCCAGAGAAGGGAAATTCACCATAAAATGACTGCAGTTCCTGCAAATTACGGATGTGGCAACTCCACGCGCAGTCCCAATCAGCCTAGAATGCAGCCCCCACAGGCTCGGAATCCAGAAAACACGTGTGCCCCACCTCCCCAAACCGCGGCCAGCATCTGGATGCAGCGACGTGGCTGCCCACGTCGCCCCCAAGAGCCGGCTTTCCCTGCCCACCCTGCACGAGACCCTCACTTCACACGCTGGGCGGATGGAGGCCAGCACAGCATGCAAACAGAGTGAGCTCCAAACAGAGACGAGGGCAACAACGTATTTATGAACATTACCTTTTTCTTCGACACTTCCGACTTCTTTGACATGTTCTTCAACTTTTTGTGCAAATGATTAAGGACCTGAAAAACACAGACCGTTAAAATTGGGTTCCTCGTGTCCCACAGTCCATGCACCGCCGATCCTCAGCTTTCGGGACGGCAGTGCCCTTATCAACAAAGTCGTTCAAACTGAAACTCACGCGAGGTAGTAAAGCACGGATGGTGGCATCTGTGTCCAGGTGCCGCGCCTGGTCAGAGAGCCTGGCTGCAGAGCACTCCCGAGCAAGATGCCCTAGGGTTTTGTCCAAAAAGAGCCACCCCACTACCCATCCTCGTGGGCTCCCCCTCCGCCTGCATTTCCCCCAAGCTGCTACATTCCAACCATCACTGCGTCCCGACACCAGTCAGACGTGATGTTAAATCCTCGATGCGCACGAAAGCTCGCGGTCGCCCTGCAGCGCACCTTCCGGTGGGGGAAGGAGGCAAGGGGGCAAATAAAGACGAAATCGGGGAGCTCTCAGGTGGCCGACATTAGCTCTCACGTGTCCCTTCTGCTTCCCCTCCCCCGGCTGTCCTCACTACAAGGCTCCTCCAAGCAAATTTCCACCCATCGGGCCGCCTTTCGTCATTTATTCAAACCGTAACCGCTGTGCTGAGCTTTGAAACAACATACACGTGGGGAATTCAGCCTCGATTTATCGAGCACGAACAAGGCTTGACAATTAATGCCCTGTCCGGGAGCCTCCTGGAGAGACGCGGGCTTCGTTCCTAGGGAAACCGTCTCTGCCTTCTCTTGGCAGTGTGAAAGTCCGGAGAGACGACGTGAAGCGTCTGCGTGTGGGCGTTCCCGGCAGGCCCGAGACCGCTGCACGGGCTCCGGGAGGGCACGCTCATCGCCCGCCCATCGCCCGCCCGAGTGGGAATCTAAGGAAAACCCGCCTCTGCACGAGTAAGGGCTGCCCCGCAGCTGCCGAGGGAGTCCCCGCAAGAGCCCGGCCACGCTCCGGCCACGCCTTTGCTGCCCTCTGGCGCCAAGGCACAGAAATAATTTAATCCGACTGGACTTCGTGCCAAAGCCCCGTGCGCCGCAGGCGGACTTGTGGGTGGCCGGCCATACGTGAGGGAAGCCGCAGGGGTTGCCTGCCACCCGCGGGGGCCTGGCCCTGCTGAAGTGGCCATCATTGGACGTGAATCCCTGACACCCTCCTACAGCGGCTTAGCCCCGCCCACGGGCTGAGACTTCCGTTGGCTACAGTGGCATTCGGGTTCACCCTGAACACACTGGCCATAGATGAGGTGACCGTTCTGCCAGTGGAAATCGTGGCACCAAACACTGGATGGAAGGCAAAGATAAATGAGGGGTTTTTGCAGAAGCAAATAAGAAGATCTTTCAAAGGGGGAGGTAAGAGCTGGAAGCAGGGCCCAGCTTGGAGAGGGCGGGCCTCGCCTGGCGAGGTTCCTAGGTGGCAGCCTTCCCAGCGGGAGGACACTGGTCACTGAGGACAAGGGACAAAAGGAGGGAATAAAGGAGAGGCAGCCAAACAAAATCAGGGAGGGACACCTGGAGAGGAAGCCAGAACAGAAAAGTCGGATGTTCTCTGCTTCATAATGCTGTTGGGGGGGGGGGGTTCACCCCCTCAACAAGCCGCAGGATCGCATCTCAGCAACTTCAGCGGAGCGGGGCTGAGCACTGGCTGGAGAAGCCTGACCCCGCTGCTCCTGGCCGCTCCACTCTCTAGCCTGCGCTACGGACACACGCGATACACGACGAGGCGTCCCAACCCAATGCAAGTGTGCCATGGGAAGAGAGAGAACGTAGGCATCACGGGGGCCTACGAACCCATTTCTTTAGAAGGTACCGGTGGTGTCACGGCAGCGTTTCTCCACTATTCTATGCACTGAGGAGCGTGAGGGGGAAGCACACCCTCAAACCTGAGCCCGGGGCGGGGGGGGGGGGGGCAACAGTTGCCCCTGGGGACGTGGAGGAGCGCGGCGGGGTGGGCGCCTCACGTGGAGTGGGCATTCTGAGCTTAACATTCAGGCAGTAAAACCCTGAACTGGAGAGCCTACGCCAGAGGGCTGACCTAAAGAAAAACAGCTTAAAACTACATGTCATCTCCATCCATTCAAGCCGTGAAATGGATTTCCTTAACTAGGTTGACTTGAAAAGATACTTTCAGTAATACATAAAAGCAAACTATTCCCATGTTTTTAAAAAATCCCCACGATCATGTATTAATTGAATTTTAAATAGCCGTTTTCAAACTTTGCTCTGTGACAGAAATGTTGCCCAGCTGATGACTGTGTCAAGAAGACCTAGCCACTTTTGGGAAATGAACAGATTACGCTTCCGTTCTAACCTGTGGGGCTATGAATTAAGAGGCAACTATCTGAAGACTCCCTCTAGTCCTAACCTTCATGTCCCCAAGGCCCTCACCAGTTATCCCCTCCCTCGGAGGACCGGGAACCCTATACTGAAACCATTCCTGAGCCCCCTGCCAGCTCCCTGGCCTGGGTCAGCTGCCTCATTCCTCCAAAGCCCCTCCTCCTTGCCGATAAAGCAGCAAGGTCAGCCCCAGCACGGGGCAGCGGGGCGGAGAAATGACCCAGGGCACGCGTCAGACACGTGCCGGGAGGAGTGAGGCCCCGCCACACAGCAGCAGAAGATGGGGTGACCGGACCAGCCATTTACCTGAGAGCTAAGCTAGCGTTCTTTTCTAAATTCCCCACCCCTTTCACGCAGCCCATTCTTTCAGACACTATCTGAAACTATTTATTACCATTCAAAACAGATGTCAGACCGCATCGATGGTCTGGGGGAGGGGAAACAAAATGCAGGTGGCTCGTGTGAAACAGGCGCTGGGAAACACACCTTCGGACCTGAGTCAAAGGGACTGCTGTCCTGCCTCCCTGGGGAACACCGCCCTGCAGCCGCGGCAGTGTCAGGGCTAGAAGGGGACATGCAGAGTGACAGAGATGGAATAGGGCATTTTTCTGATGGCCATGGGACAATGCCCGGACAGCAGGGTGGGGACGCTGGACTTTATTCCAGGGACATGATCACAGAGGATGAGGCATGAGCTCATTTTCACTCAAACATGAACAAGTTGTGTGAAATGTGTAAAGCTCCGAGTGCGTGTCAAACCTTCAAAACAGTGTGTCGTGTTAGGAGTGAGGAAGGTGCATTTGCGGGGCTGTGTGTGTGGGCGGGGAGTGAGAGCAGTGTCCCAGTGAGCATGACAGGTCCCGGACCCTGTGCGCCTCTCCTCTTTACACAACCTTCCTAAAAAGAACCAATGCCAACATCCAAGGCTCTCCGGAGACTCCCGTCAAAGCTCTGAGAAGAAACACTTCCTTTACTGCTCAGTTTACAAAGCTAAAGCTCTGTATAAGATAAAATGCCAAGCTCTATCACTGGGGGCAGTGGCTCCCTGCAGCCACGGAACCAGGTCCCCGCAAAGGCTCCCGAGCAGCGGAGTGAAGTGGCCCCACCAGAGTCACCGCCTCAAGTCCCAACTGAGTGCTGGGCAGTGCCGGGGAGGAGGAGGGATCGCCACCCTGGCAAGGGGCCGCCCTCCCAGAGTGCCCGCGTGCCCCCTGCGGCGCGGCAGTCGTGCACCGGCTGTCCCCTTTGAGTTGCTAAAGCTGCGCGGGTTTCCATCTACGGAAAAGCCTGCTGAGCACCTGGGGACAACCCGGGGCTGTGAGCCACCTCCTGGAGGGGTTGGAGGGGGGACACTGAGAAGCAACCTGCGAACTTTCCCAGCGTCCCCAAGCTCCAGGTAACTTTCTCCGCGATGTCGAGGGCTCCCAGCAGAGGACATAGGGATCAGGGCCAAAGCGGTGGAGCCGCTGTGGGGCTCAGAGAGGGGCCTGTGGTGACCGGCGCCCCCCACCCCGCCCTTCCCCCCTCCCGCCAGCCGCGCTGCCGGCGCCCACCTTGGCGTAGCAGAAGCAGATGAGCAGCAGCGGCAGCAGGTAGCCGAAGACAAAGGTGCACACCACGTAGGCCTTCTTGTGGCGCTGGTCGGGCCACAGCTCCCAGCAGAAGGTCTGGTTGCCGGGGTCCCGGTGGAAAAGGCGCTGGTGGTAGGCCACTGGCGAAGCCATGGCCACGGACAGCGCCCAGATGCAGCCCACACCCAGCAGCGCGTTGCGGGACACCCGCAGGGAGGCGGAGCGCCGGGAGTGCACGATGGCCACATAGCGGTCCACCGACATCGCGGCCAGCGTGAAGATGCTGACCAGCATGGAAACGGTGAAGAAGTAGTGGATGAACTTGCAGATGAAGGCGCCCAGCACCCAGGTGGGCAGCGCGTACACGGTGGCCTGGAAGGGGATGCAGAAGAGCAGGTAGGCCAGGTCGGCGATGCTCAGGTTGAGAATGAACAGGTTGGTGGTGCTGCGTGGCTTGCCAGGCTTGCTGCGCGCCAGCACGGTGATCACCAGGCTGTTGCCCAGCACGCCCAGCGCGAAGATCAGGCCGAAGGCCACCAACGTGATGAAGTTCTCCACGCCGATGCCGAAGAGCGGCGGAGGGTCCGGGGCCGGCGGCTCGGGCCCGCTGGCGTTCCCCTCGCTGAGGTTCCCGGCCCCCAGCTCCATGGCCCTCGGTGGGGAGCCCGGGGCGCGCTGGCGAGGGCTGTCTGCCGGGGACAGAGGTGCCGAGGGGCGCCGGGGTCCCAGCCCTGAGCACAGAGCGCGAGGCTCCGAGCCTGAGCCTCCCCGGTGGCCGCGCGTCCGGGCGGCTGTGCCAGTGGCACCGTCTCTGTGCGGGTCCGCCTGAGAGCTGGACCTTTCCGGGCGGAGGCGACGGTCCAGAGCGCGCAGGAGACCCCTGCCCGGGCACCACTGCCGGCTGCGCAGTCACCGAGCCAAGGAGGAGGAACTCGCGCGGTGCAGCCTTGGACGTAGAGAGAGCCCCTTCACTGCGCCTTACCGGGTCCCGATGCCTACGGCCGAGTCCCTCGCTGCGGCAGCGGCTTCGCGCTACACCTGTTGCTCGGAGCCGCTCCCTTCCCGCGCGCACCCGGAGCTCTGCAGGGCGCGCACAGGGCTCGCCGAGGTTCGAGGAGAGCGCTCCCCGCGCCTCCCAGCCGTCCCCGCTCCCCCCAGCCGTCCCCGCTCCCAGCCGTTCCGAGTCGTCAGCAGGGCGAGCGCTCTTTCTGGGCTTTCCCGGCGGTCGGCAGGCAATTGCTCGGGCCTCTCCGTTGCAACTGAGACCTGGCGGGGACCCAGCCCAGCTGAAACCCGCGCCTCCTGGGTGCCGCCCCTGTCCCCGGAAGTCACCGCGCGCAAGGACTGGGCCAATCGTATGGATGGGTCGCCGCCTACCGCCCCCTCACTGTAATCAGCCACGGGCTCTGCAAGGTGCGGGCCTGCGGGCGCCCGGGGAAGGCAGCAGCTCGGGCCGCGGCACCCGCCCAGCGCGAGGGCAGCCCATCGCTCGGCGTCTGTCAGCACTCTGAGTCCGTCCCCCTCCAGCAGGGGCTGCCCGTGAGAGCGCTCCCTGCCCCAAGATAAACCCGGGAAGTCAGCGATTGGCACCTGGTCTGGAGTTTTGTGAAAACCCTAATCCCCACCTAATCCCCCTGCCCACCAGGGAGCCGGGGCGGGGCGGGGGGGTGGGGTGTGGGGCGCGATGTGGAGAGGCAGGAAAGAAAAATGAAAAGCGAACCTGAGTTTTCGTTATAAACATGCAGAAGCAAGATGAAAGGGGAAGGTGTCCTGTTCACACCACCCAACTTTAGGTCAGTTCTGCCTCACATGGCCCATCTGCATGACAGACAGAAGTACTGACAGGAAATATTTGTGACGTGGAAGAGCATGTGTGATGTCACTGTTGTGACGCCAACAAGATATGCAGTTGCGTAAGCAGAGCGCGGTCCGGAAGCGCCATCCTTGTTTGTAATCTCCCGGTGCCCAACTCGAGAGCCAAAACAGGTCCGTCTATTTGAAGTGTTTACACGATTTGTCTCACACTCACTTTCGAAGACACAGCGCGCTTTCTGCATGCTCCAAACGACGCCCCTGCGCACCAGCCCACGCGCCCAGGGGCCAGCGGGGCACCGGGGCGCGGGGCGCAGAGCGGCGGCTGGACAGCAGGGCCTCCACTGCCTTGGGAGCTTAGGAAGTCAGTCGTATCTCATTTCTCCTTCGTTTTATCTCATTGGCTCTGTTCTGCCTCATTTCCAGGAAGATTTTGGTGTAGTTCGATGGACACCTACTATGGACCAAATAGTTTACCCGCATTCATCGCTTCATTTTGTGGACCCTGAGAAAGAGGGTGCCTACCGTGGAGGGCCAGCAGCCATTGCGGCCCAGGAGCCAGTCACCCTATCCCCGCCTCAGGGAGCAGCGGGCAGTGGGCAGCGGCCTGCTTGCCCGCTGTTCAGGCCAGCTGGGCGCTTATAGAGGGGATCCTACTTCAACCAATAGGACCGAGGCTTTCCCTGTCCAATTAGGGCTATGCAGCGCATCAGCATTTTCATCACCCAATCAGAGTAGTTTCATTCTTGACCAATCAGGACAAGTACTTTTTGGACCAATCAAACGACAAGGATTTAGAGCCCTAATTTGCATGAGGATGGACCAATCAGGGACCAGAGGTGGGGCCTTTTGTCCATATAAGTCAGCTTTTTTTCAGTGATATACTAATGCTCTTTTTTTCTGCCGGTTTTGGTGTTTGCGTCTTCGTTTTTCTGGGGGCTGGACGGGCTGGTGCGTCACAGCAGAGCGGAGCTGACTGCCTGGAGGGGGGCCTGGCGCGGGGCCGACTCGCTTCGCTGCTCTGCCGCGGTGCTGTGTCACCGTCGAGCTGCTGGCGTTGTCAAGTTTGTCTCTCCACTGCGTTCCTGTTGGCACCAACAACCGCCAGTTGACGATGTAATAGTCGTGATTCCCTTGGTAGGAACTTACTATATAAAAAGATAAAGGAGTTTCTTACAAGGGAATTGTTTTATCCACGCACGTTTCCCAGCGAATGAAACGGTTTCAGCAGCTTGCGTATCCAAGCATCTTACCGGAGCAGGAACACTCCTCTTCCCCATGGTAATGGCGCCGCCGAACCTCGTTAAATCGTCTTGCCCATCCGAGTTGCTGTTCTTCCCAAGGGGCGAGTTGGCCTATGCGTTCATGGTTCCCTGTGTGGGACAGCTCTATCCCCTTGAAAGTTACTTGCAGTAAGATTTGGAAGAGAGTGGCGCTTTAATTGTCGTGAGCTCCTCTTCTACGTGGGAAGCGTATGACGAAATCGTATCCCGTACCCATCTAGCCAGCACGGAGCTTAGAGCAATGAAAGGCGGTCAGTAGAGCGGTGGCTACTTTCATAGCCTTCCCCAGTCGCAGCCTCCACCTGCAGGTGCCCTGTGTTGTCTGTTGGTAATTTTTTTATACACTTAACGGCATATGCGTGTGTTCCTAAATAATGAACTGTTTTTTTGTTTAATGTTACACGATGGGTCTCATAATACTTTCTTCACTTAAGGTATGCTATGCCTGGTGTCGCTGCAGACCTGTTAACATGCTTTTGTTGGCCTGCTGGGTAATTTGCAACCTTCCTATGGCCTGTGATTTATAGTTATCTGTTAATACAGCACATAAGTGAGTTACTTTAAAATCGTTTGACAATTTCTAATGTGTTTAACTGGAGAGTTTAGTACATATACTGTTGTTATTGAAGCACATGAGCTTGTTTTTAACGTTTTATTTTATACTTTTGGTTTTCTATGTCCATGCTTCTTTTGAGCCTCTCTTCTTTTACATCTTTTGGGTTTCTTTTTAGGGTGTTTTCTTGTGTGTTTGTTTCACTTTAAAAGGAGGGGAAGGAAGGAACTTGTTACAGGCGTCGCCTAACCGGAGCTGCCTGGCGCGCTCCCCCGGCAGGACGGTGTGGAACGGACTCCCCCCGGATAGCAAAGCCCTTGGAGACCCCGGCGTTTCCCAAAGACTTCAGCTCCGTTCTCCATCATAACCCGTGGTCATGGGTGTGTCACGCGGTGCCTTTCCCAGTCCCGAGGCTCCCCATCTCCCTTGAGTGAACATGGAGCTCGGTTCCAGGTGAGTCCCTCTCGCTTCTCTGTGGAGGTGCCACCAGCTTCTGGATGGTTCCTACTTCAACTCTGTGTCAGGGGAGGGGAGGACTCCCACCCGGGGCTGAGAGGCAGCGCTGTCCCCCCGCAGCCGCGGCTGAAACCTCAGGTGTCCGCCCCCGCCTGTGTGTGCTCTCAGTGCCCTGTCTGCTCAGACCACGGGCCTCCTCAGGACGCGTGTCTGTCTGCGTCATGGCCCCCGGGGGGAGGCGGGCACAGCCGGCCCACCTGCCCACACAACCGGCCCACCTGCCCCCTCAGCCCGCAGACCCCGGAGCGGGTGCACGTGGGGCAGAGCTCCTGGCCCCGAGCAAACCGCTGTCCCTGTGGTCACTGCGTCTGCCATGCTGGGCTGCAGGATCCAGCAGGACCCTTGTCCTGGATTTTTTCCTTCTCTCTTCTTTTTAAAAATTATTACGCTGTTATAGTTGTCCAAATTTTCCCCCCCTTTGCCCTCCTCCTCCCAGCACACCCCTGCTCCCACGGCCCATTCCCACCCGATGTCCATGTCCGTGGGTCCTTCATACGTGTTCTTTGTCCAGTCCCTTCCCCTTTTTCCACCGTTATCCCCCTTCCCCCCACCGGTCACTGTCAGTCGTTCCATGTTTCCATGCCTGTGGTTCTGTTTTGTTCATTTATCTTGTTCATTCGATTCCCCTTATAAGTGAGATCATATGGTATTTGTCTTTCACCGACTGGCTTATTTCATTCAGCATAATATTTTCCATCCGTGCTGTCGTAAAAGATAGAAGTTTTTTCTTTCTTTCTGCTGCATGGTATTCTGTTGTGCACACGTACCACAGTTCTTCCATCCACTCGTTTACTGATGGGCACTCACACAGTTTCCGGCACTTGGCATTGAAAGCAGCATGAGGTGGACATAGGGGTGCACAGGTTCTTTGGAATTGGTCCATCCTGGATGCCGAGAGGACACCAGTTCTCTCTGCTCCTGAGCCACCACTGCCCCAGCAGCCACCGCGGGCACGGCCTCCACCTGCCCCATCCCCCTCCTCCCCTAGCCCGCCCCGAACGCCTGAGTGGGTAAACAGTGAGATGTTGCCTGTGCGCTCCACTCTTGGGTTGGGTTAGGACAAGCCCAGACTTCACCTGGGGACATCTTTCCTCACAATCACTGCTGCTTGGTGGCTTTAAAGAGCATATTTTGGAACTCAGGGCGAGAGTCCGACCTCATCTCTCAGCCCCACTCCCAACACTGAGGTCTGTTGTGGTCAGTTTTCCCCAAAAGTAATAATCCTATGTCTGTTTGTCAGGTTTTAATTACATACAAGATGCAGAATAAAAAAAAGAAACATCTAGAAGAAAATATGAAAGAAAACACTTTAAGATGTCATCATACTGCATCTACTTGTACCCACCTCAGGCTGGAATTACAGATACACTGGTTATCTTTGCATCTGGGACTGACTCATTCCTCTGAACGAGTGAGTGAGTGTGTGAGTGAATGAATGAGTTGTAGTAAATTAGCATTAACCGAAGTCGGTGAAACTAGCAATAACTTTAAAGACTTTCTTATGTGCCCTTCTGTAGAAACCACACACAGTTTCATGGTGTTCTATAAAGCTGACGTCATTTTCGCCATTTTGCCGGCAAACAGCTAAGTCTCAGGAGAGTGACACCAACTGTGTGCCCCTTTGAATGCTGCAATGGGACTTAAAGCCGGACCAGCTCCACCACCGTGGCATCCGCAGTCTCCGTGCTGCTAGCCCACATTTGGGACATGCCCGTGTGGGCGTCGTAATGGGTAGTGTCCCCCACGGGAAACCCACTGGGGTTCCATCAGGGAGAAAACACCTGAGGTGTTTTACCTGCCAAGCAACCCTGCAAAAACTGGGAACTTTATCTCCGCCGCTCTGTAGTAATGTCTGTTGATCACTCAGTGTCCTCACCAGCTTTAAAACCAACGTCTGGCCCTGGCTGGTGTGGCTCAGTGGATTGAGCACTAGCCTGCGAACCAAACGGTCACTGGTTCGATTCCCAGTCAGGGCACGTGCCTGGGCTGGGGCCAGGTCCCCAGTAGGGGGCACGCACGAGGCAACCACGCATGGATGTTTCTCTCCCTCTTTTTCTCTCTTTTCCCCTCTCTCTAAAAATAAATAAAACATACTTTTTAAAAACCACGAACGTCTGTCCATGCATGCCAGTCAGGCGACACTGGAGGCTCTGCTGCCCCCGGCCTTCCAGGCCGAGGGCATTGTGCAGGGGGAGGGGTGAGCCTGTGGGGCCACGGATGGCACAGCAGAGCTCGGCCAGAGGGCAGAGTGGGCGCCTGGCCCAGCCGCTGGATCCAGCCACGCCTGGAGCTACGCTTCCCAATCACGTGAAATAGAATCACCTGTTTTTCTAGGGACTTGTATTTGTTTCTGCAGCTGAAAAACCTCTGCTATAGCTTTGCTTCATTTGTACGTGACACGGCTGTTTAGACACTGACGCTCAACCTGAGAATTTCAGTGCAGGAGAGAGAATGCACGGTATGGTGTTCCGTGGAGAGATACTTGAAATCAGTTCTCTTTGGTCTGTTCTCCAGATTACGTATTTCCAATATTGAAACGCTCCACCTTTCTGTTCATTTCTTTTTATCTAAATGTAAGGCGATCGTTAGATTTACCCGTAACATCTTTAAGAAAAGAAGGCTCAGAGGACAGTGAGAGGAAGGACACATTTGATGAAACCACGTGTACTCTTTATGTTACTGATGGAATACTTTGACCAAATTTTTTAGTTACAATAGACTGCAGTAGAATTATAAGAGCAGCTTGCAAAGTTTCCCAAGAACCGTGTCAGGAAACCAAGCTGCAGGAGAGAACATATAACGTGATGACTTAAAAAAAAAAAGCCAGTAGAAGGTATCATGACAAATCTGCTTGCACGGGGGTTGAGGGCGGGGAGTGATACCTGGAAAAACACACTGAGCGACACGGCAACGCCCCCAGTGCAGGCCTCAGAGCCTGGGCAGGCGGGCAGCAGGCGGGTCATGCGTTTTCACCCTTACGCTTCCAGACTTCCCTGTACGAGGATGGTGTTTATATTGATGATACTTTACTATTAAAATAGACAATGGAAACAATTCCTTTCTAGGTATTTCCAAAGTCATCTTGATTTTCTGTTGCTTTTGTAATGCTAACCTATCTGATTAGCTGGAAAGGTAAACTGGAAAATCACTTAGAGGCAGAGACTTGAATCTTCGAATGGTAAGTCACTCGTGAGGGGGGAGAGGAAGACGAAGGGGTTTTTTTTAGAAGATGGAGAAAAAACCAGAACAAGCTCCTCCCCTTTGACATAGATTAAGAATGAGATTTGGGCCTTTCCTCCGAGAGGCCCCATCCCTCCAAGAGCCTACCGAGAACAAACACCGGAGTACAGGGGACATCTTCTCCAAGCCGGCAGAGCAGTCAGCCCGGGGGTAAGTGAGCGGATCCAACCAAACAGCCCGAGGCGGAGGAAATGCCGGCCGACGCAGGGGGAGTCATGGCTCTCACAGGAGGTAGGAGGAGAAGCAACTTCGGTTAGATTTCCATACAGATTTTAAAGGCCTGAAAAGGAACCTTTTTTTTTCCTAGTCATTTCTGACACAGGAAAGATGGGTCATGTGGTCCAGCCAGAGGTCAAATTGTACATGAACTGATATACTTCTGAGTAAAGGGTTTGAAAAATGTGTATTTCTCTTGTCCAGGTCAACTCAGTAGTTCAGAGTGACTAACAATGTCTTTTTATCACCACTTGATGGCAACATAGTTAAACTGCAGGGGCAGTGACAGAAGTTCACAGGAACCGGAAAATTCTGTCAGACTCCCCAAAACGATTGCACGATTCAGCCTTTGCTTTCTTAAGATAAAGCGATGTTCTTGAGCGCGCTCGGAAAGACGGAGAACATGGCTGCCTCCAGAAAGACTCATTTGTCTAGCTGCAGTAATTGGATTTTTACTCAAAGCCATATGTAGAGAAGCACAATGGAATGCACTTAATTAGGTTAAAATATATCTGAAATGTCATTTGCAAAATTAGTTTGTAATACACAGTATTCCCCTGACCTGCCCTTAAATGGATTTGGGGTGATGTATTTCTAAGCAATTTTCCATTCAAAGTTTTTAACTCTTATCGTCCCCTCCGATTCTCCTTTTGGGCTCCTTGGTCAGGACACGTATCTCCTCCCTAGTTTTAAAATGGAGTTTTTCCAAAACAAACACTGTCACACAACACATGACAACTTAAAAATACATATAACGCAATGTTGCCCTCACAAAACAGTCATCCATCGTTGAGAAATCAGTAGACCCTTTACCTTCAAAACAGACCAAGGTTAGAGAAAGCCCGAAACTCAAAACCGGTAAAAGCTCAAAATAGTAGAAAGAGGATTAATATTAAGTTACCGCCGCCCCTCTTCTGCTCACAAAACACCCAGGCTCTTCCGTCCAGGATGGCTCTTCTCTTCCTCACGTGATGAGGGAGGAGAGCCAGGCGAGTTCGCCCGGGCAGGCGCAGGCGCAGGGCCTGGGGCCCAGGATTCTGCTCGCGTGTGACTTTCCAGGGTCCCACGCTGGCCTCCGGGGAATGGGATCCGCATTGTTGCTAAAAGTGTGTGTATATGATGCAAGGAAGCCACGGGCAGATGCAGGAGGAGGCGCACCTGAGACCGTTGTCCTTTGCCTTACAAACCCTCCTGTCCCCTTGGTTGGGGGACACAGCACTATCTCATCACTGGGCCAACGGGGCCGGGTTTACGTGTCAAGCATTGCTGGCTGGGTTTTCATAACAACTGTCACTGCTGTTTCGTTGTTAATGGCGCTCTTGTTTTTTTTCTATCCTTCTTACCATTTTCTGGAACCATCTATCTCAGGTTCCTCTGTTAGTCTTCAAGTTCCTATTCAGCTTAACAATCGGAATTAATGAGGCTTGATCGTGACCACATAAATGGTTTGAATTTCTTAAATTCAACTTAGAATAAATTAGTGTCACGTCAGGCACAATATCATGCAAGGATTTAGGTTTTCTGGATCTGCGGTGGCCAAGGCTGGGGTGGAACGAGATGAACCAGCCGAGAGCCGCGTGGATGGACCCTCTTCTCGAGGAGTTGGAAAGGCACCCCCGCCCCCCAGAGGAGAAGGCCGGTGCGGCCTCCCCGGGGCACGGCCCGGTTGTGCGTACCCAGAGAGCATCTAGGTTCCCCCGAAAGCCGAAGGCACGGCCATGTGTTCACACCTCGTTTTACCGACAGCGTTGCTGCTGCAGTTGTCGCCTGCGTGTCCTGTGACGTGTGCAGCTCGCGCGGCACGTGCTTAGTCCTGACACGGCCCCACAGACGCGACAGCCAGGAGCTCCGAGCTACACCGCCTGTTCCGCACCTGCAGAGGGGCACTCACGTGCCTTAGCGAGCCCTGCCCTTCGTGAAAGCAGGTAATGGTAATAACTAGACTCAGGAATAGGTTGTTTCTATCTTGAAAGCGTTTACCTCGGATTTCCGATGAGTATCTTACTTTGGGATCATTTAAATGTCTCTAGGTCCCTTGTGATCCAAACTTCACCGTGGCCTCCCCGCCGGGGCCAAGCCACCAATGTCCCTGGTCTGGTCGATTGTAATAACTTCAACACTTAGCCCCTACAGCCGGCTCGGGGAGGTTTCACCGACTTTCAGCTTCACGTGACAGAGCCGTCCTGTGTGGGGAGCACCATGCCGGGCACTGTGGGTGGACATTCTTATTCTCATGGGCTGATGCCCCCGGTTTGACGGGGGCTGACGGCCTTGTGGGAGCTTCAAAGCTGGCGGCGTCTTTCCTGTCCCATTTCTTTCAAGCTGAAAGCAAACATTTCTCCCAAACCAAATCTGTAGAACACTGGAATCAAAATCAATAGACCACCGCCTGTCGGCCGCATGGATCAGCCCCAGGAACTGTCTGCGAGGGGCGGGGGAGCCCAGCAATCGCGCTCCACCGCTTAGCCGAGCAGGGATCCTGGCAGTCGCCATGGTTTCAGAGGAACCAGCTGTCGCCAGAGGGGTGGGTTCCCAGAATCTAACCTGCTGCCCACAGACAATGGCCTATTCACAGATGCTTAAGTAAAAGATAATGGGACGATTACATCTAAAACCCTTGACAACGGCCTCTTCAAAGTGCTCCCTGGAAAGCGCACGCCGCACATGGGGAGCCTGTGATGGAAACTCGACACCTCGAAGAGAGAGAAGTGTGCAGTTTTTAATTAGACGGCAGACCGTTCGGAAATGCATGGGTTGTCTCCTTTCCTCGCCCCCACAGCCGTCAGCCGCCTGTGGCTCCTAACCACGCCCAGAGTCACTGAAGAATTCCACTCCAGAGTCAAGCGAGGGGGCGAGGATAGTGACGAACAAGAAGACAAAAAACTAGAAGGCGCGGGAGGGCCCTGGGGGTTCAGACTGTGGGTGTCCGCACCCTGCCGAGGGCTGCGGAGGCTCCGTCATGGCTCCTACCCACCGGCCTCCTGCGCCTGGCCCACCAGATGGGAGTCAGGGGTGTGCCCAGGCCCGGCCACATCCCTCAGACGTTCTTACGCACTGTCTTCGGGGGCAGGACAACACGGATTCTTAAGAAGGACCAGAGATCCCCATGCCAGGGGCCGATGCAGTTCGCTCACGGGAATTTTCCCTTGTCTCGGGCTCAGAGTGGTGCCACGGAAGGAACCTGGAGCTCAGAGTCAGAGACACAGGTTCAAGTCCGAACAGTGACTGTTCCAGGCAATGTGAACAACTGTGTAACTCCATGAACCTCAGTTTCCCCATTGTAAACAGATACGCAATTCCATTGCAAACCCGTCTAACTGTGTAGGGAGGTGCCGTTACTATTACTATTATTAATAATATGCTCTTAATCATTAATGATTTCCATTATTGATATTAATTATATTAATAAAATTGACATTTATGTCCTGTCTGGTGTGACTCGGTTGGTTGGCATGTCGTCCTGTAACCAAAAGTTCGTGGGTTCGATTCCCAGTCAGGCTCCATACTGGGCGGCCATCTTAATCCCCAGGCCAGGCACGCATAGGAGGCAACCAGCCAATGTTTCTCTCTCACCTCGAAGTTTCTCTCTCCTCTCCTATCCTCTCTTTGTGAAAGTAATGAAGCAATGTCCTCGGGTAAGGATTAAAATAAAGTCGATGCTTACTGAGAACTTACCACTCACATTATCTCATTAAAGTCCCATCCCAACCCCACAAACTAAATGCAATTACATCCAATTTGTAGGCTAAAGGAGGCCTGATGATGGGAAACCCACCCCGACGTCTGTCACTGGGTTCTGGGGCCCGGTGCTGGACAGGCCATGCAGGAGACAGGGTGGCACTGATCGGAGCCTGGGTGTGTCTTGAAGTCACAGCCATCATGGGTTTGGCTAATCCAAGTACAGAACCTTTATGAGAAGGGAAACTCCCTCCCAGCGAGAGCAGACCCCTCGAAGCATGAGGCCAATGCCCTGGGCAACCACTGTGCACTCTGCCACCACGGCCACCGCCTCACCCCTCCGGCCACTCGCCTTCCTGGGACAGTTTCCTCATAGGTGTCTGTGGGGCTCAGAGATTCACACTGCAGGACGCCCTGACCCCAGCAGCTCGTCAAGTTCACAGCGTGTGATCGGTGGTCCCGATCGGCTGCCAACTGCTCCTCTCCGTGGGAGACCGCGGTGAGAAAACCACGGCACCGGCTCTAACAGGCGCGATCTGGCGCTCTGCCCGCAGCGCCGGGCGCCCCGTAATGATCCCCAGATGGGCACCACGCGGCCCCTCACCGTGAGGACGAGGTGAGGGGTCTGCAGCCCTCACACAGGATGAGGATTGGACGGTGGTGGCTCTCACTTTCTCTGGACAGCACGCAGCTCTGCCAACCCCGGCACCGAGCGCCCAGTGCATCGGCCCCATCCTCACTGTCTACCGTCTTCAAGGCAACGGGGCAACACGGTGACAAAAACGACAGTGAATGAGAAGGAGTGCGCACGCCCCTGAAGGGACACGTCAAACAGTCACTCAAACCCCTGGTTCGGACATGAGGTGGACCCTGGAACCACTGCGTGTTTGGGTCATGACCTTTGACAACTTGTCTGACCCCTTTTTCTCATTCGCAAAGCTCGTTTTGAAAACTAGATAAACCCACGCTCACAGATGAGCAGGCACGCTGCCTCGGACCCAGCGAGATGAAAACGGCCGTGACAGCGCCCCACGGCTGCCGCCGCCTTCCCTGCCCGTGTGGCTACTGAGGAGTGAAGTGACCGTACCGGTGAGGACCCTGTGGCGGGACTTGGAAGCCAACTTCAGAGTAGAACAAGCCACAAAGGGCTTCCTGCGCCTGGGAGACCAAGTTGGGCTGACAGGGCTCCGCCGTGCGCTGAGGCCGCCTGCCCGCCCAACCCTCGCTTTTGTTCCCTTTATCGCCTGTGTCTGTCAGTCTCTGCTGGAAGCAGTCCCTTCACGCTCAGGTCGCCCTTCTCTGTTTTCAAAGGAAATGGCCTCTAGGAACTCAGAACTTTATCTTCTGATTAGCACAACACACACAGAGAAGTGAGGCGTCTCCCTCTCCCACAGCCCCCGAGGGAAAGGCCCAGGGTGCCTGGGAAAGGGTGCCAGGGTGGGACAGGCCCGCCCCGCACTCCACCCTTACACCCCCGTTGCCATCGCTGGACTGCGCAGGAAGAAAGGCTCCCCGAAGGGGTGGGGATGGGGTGGCCGAGTGGCAATGGTCCAAAAAAGCCCACTTAGCGAAGGACTCAAATCAGCATAAAAATGGAAACGTGTGCAGTGCGGTTGGAGCAGACGGGCCAGCGGAGGGTCTCCCGGAAGAAACGGTGAATTGCCAATCGCCACCCTTCGGCAGGTGCCCCCATGCTCGCAGTTTAATTTAAAAGTGACTGGCACTCTGGCGCTCCCCTAATTCTATTCCCCAAAATTGGAAACCCTTCGGTCTGCGCCTGCTGGACAGTGAGCTCCTGCCGCCCCTTCTGAGAGCCTCCTCCCTCTCGCGGCACACAAACTGGCGGCTAAAACCCTGCGGCGCAGCAAACATGTATTTTGTGCCAATCTGACAAAAACTAGGTGTCGTTTTGACTCACTCACACCGATGGTTACTGTTGTGTTGGTTGTTGTCATTTCTTTTATATTTGGCAACCTAAGGGCGAAGAGGCCAGTGCCCCGGCCAAATGGCCATGTAGGGTGTGTTTTAAAACTTCACGCAGCCACCGGCCGACAATCACTGGGCTAGAGGACATGGTAAATGCCTCGGTGCCCGGCCCTCTCCTGCGTCACGACACCGTAGCCCCGTTGCTGACTGCGGTACAAGTCCGTGCTCTGACCCTCACGACACATGGCCTTTTAACGCACAAAAACACCGCCTTCTCTCCCCGCAGGCTGCGGTGGCCCATTCAAAGCCCTTTTGCTCCCCCGACCACGATCTCTGCTCTCTATGTCAGGACTCCATGTTTGAGCTCAAATCCGAGTTGGAGACTCTGTCCTGAACTGTCACTAACCCCTTGCAGAAGTGTGGCTGCAGGGCCTGATGGGGGGGGAGGCCCAGGGCCCCCAGGACTGGCCGGGGGCTGAGCGAGGGGCGCTGGCTCCCGACCCCACCCACTGGCTGCGTCCAGGCCAGGTGTAGGGCTTGCGACACAGCCACAGGCCGTGGGTCCCGAAGCTTCATTTGCTTTTTGGAAACCCCTCCCCCCACCACCCACCAACTTTGTGACTTTGGGACAAAGCCCTCTGAGAGTCAGTGTCTCGTCTATAAAGTGGGGAGGGTGACATTTCCCTCACAGGGCATTTTAAGTAAACAGCAAGGCCGCACGCCACATTAGAAACAGAGTCGGGGGGACGTTCCACTGCAGAAATGAAGGAAACATAGGCAGGTCACCCAGCTTAACCCGGGCTCACATGGAGAAGAACTGCATGACAAGCAAGTTGTACTGATGTTGGAGGAAATAAAACAACAACAGAAAAAAAAAGAGTATCTATTTTTTCAGAGGACTAAGAATCGGGGAGTCCAGTCAGTTGAAAAGTTCCCTAGGTTCAGCTACTAGATGACCAAAAATGTGATGGGGGGACCGACCCCAAAAAGGACAAGACGATTTATTCTGTCGCCTGTGACTCGAGCTGCCAAGACGCCACGAGCCACGGATGTGACGCGTCCTCCAGAGCCTCTCGGGGCCCATTGCTCTGCAGGCCCACGGGGAACAACCAGACCGAACGGCCACCCCACAGAGGCTCCTGTCGCCCTGGCTTTGGGACCAGGGAGTGGATGAAGGCAGCGAGGAGCGGAGGCCGCCCAAGCCTGGTGCGGTCGGAAGGAGCGCGGGGAAGTCCAGCTGAAGAGCAAGCGGAGAGGGCACGATGCCCGCGGGACAGGCGCTGGGCGCTGCGGACGGGGGCACAGCCCGAGGCGTCGGTCTCCAAGGGCCCAGCTCCGCCGACTCCGGGAGCCGCTGTCCTGCGACTGGAGCTCCATCCTGTCGTCTGCCAGGAAGTAGAGGCCCGTGGGCAAGGCGCTGGGCCCCTCCCGCGCTCTTTGCAGATGCTGAAACATCTGGAATTGGGTAGAGTTAGAAAAGAGCGCAGTCCTGGGACCTTGAAAGAAACGCCCTAGAAGTTAAGACTGTCCAGGGAGCACACGGGGAGGGGCGGCTGCGTGGGGAAGTGCAAGTGCCTATCAAAACCAGAAGTCTGTCCAATACGGTCATAACACGTAACGTTGTAATTTCCTACCACCATTCCCTTAGCAATATAAAAAGCAAACACGTTCAATATCTTTTTTTCAAATTATTTTTGCCCCTAAAACTTCCCTTCCCACTCACAGCCCCGCAAAGCTGAGGGGCGTGTTTCGGAGGGAGCTCGACTTTGACTGTCACAGATGCGCCTGGTCCCCCCTCACAGCATCGCAGGGACCCTGCGTTTCTGAAGTGTTTCTGTTCATTCTTGTTGTGGACGAAAAATAGAGAGAGATGCTTCTTTCCACGTTACACTGGTAGGCCTTGGCGAAGCAAAACTGTTGGCCGTAAGTATATAAGAGAAAGTTCTTTTGAGAAATATTGTTTGTTAAGGTTCCAGAAAGTGCATCATGAGGGTATTATTACACACAGGATGAGAAAGTCGCCAGGGGTCCTTGTGCATAAAGCCCTTTTGTGCCTCCGTCCCCCCCATGGAATGATATTAAAGGAAAATTGCGTGGAAGCAATTAAGTCAGAATATTTTTAGAATAGTTCTGTTGAACACGGATGCATGGAGTCTAAATTCTATCTGAGAAAAACTATTATATACCTCCAGCAATTAGCTCACAGATAAGTGACATCCTTAGAAAAGTATTAAACTGTATTAGTTTGTTTTAGCAATGCAAGCATTTTTTACGAACCTCGAAGCACCCAGGTTGTTGATGTTCACTTATTGGCACAAGACCCCCGTGCAGCCAAATCTGTTCAGATTCTCCAATCAGGCAGAGCACGAAACGGCAGCCCCCAGCTTCAAAATACTTCGCCTGTTCACACAGCTCCCCTTTCAGAAAGAGAATACTTTGCGATGGCTCGCTACAAAACGAGTGTGCAATAAAATAGCGAAACAAAAACTTTGAAGGAGAAACAATGATAAAACAAAACCGTCCCCTCTCCTCTCTCCTCTCTGAATGTACTGTTCGCTCCACAGAAGTGAGACTACATTTGTAAAAACATTCAAAGAGTTCTTTTCAAGGTAAATCTAAATTAAGTCAAACTCTTAAACATCTCTCCACTAAGAAGCAGAAACTTGTTCTGAGATAACTACCATGTTGGTGAAAACTTAAAATCAATTAATCAACTCGAGAAATGCAATTCAGCTAAATAACCGAGGCCCCTCAACAGGCCAGTGGGCAGTCAGGCAGCACATGAGGACGGGGGGGCTTTTTGTGGATGAAGTGGGCTCCCCGGAATGTAGCCTCACTGGGTCACCTGATCATAAATTCCTCAAGCGGCAGGTCATGTGGGTGGTCACAGCTCCTTTGTTTCTAGGGTAACAGACCTCAGAGAAGCCTCTTCCAGGCTCCTCCGGAGAGCGTAAAGTCCTGCCAAGTCCCCCCCCCCGCCTTGCGTTCTCCCACCTCCACTGAGCTCCCACAGCGATAGCCTCTGCCCAGAGGGGACTTCCCAGGACAGCAGATGGGCGAGGCGCCTCCGATTGCTCAGGGCCACTCACAGGTCAACCGGTGGTCACCACCCCCCACGACCTCTTCCGACGCATACTTTGACACGGTCGCTGTGTTACAGACGTACCAGACAGTCTGCAGAGTGACAGGCGTGCCGCGTTTCAGCATCATGCTGGACAAAAGATAGGAAATAACCTACGATCTCTGACTGTGTGACCAGGCAAATCAATCACACTGCGCTCATAAAGTAAAATTCTATTCGGACGTTGAGAAATGAGAGCGTTCCTCAAGCCCTGATATTTGGCTGAGTGTGAGAAAGCAACGTGTGCAATGGCTTATAAACTTCATTTTATGTACATAAACTTAATGTCGCACGACGCATAAGGGGCCCGGGGGAGAAAACATAGTATCTATCATATAAATGTGTATATAAATATGTATTCTCTCTCTCTATTTTAACATATACGGAAGCAAACGCATAGCCACGACACCACGCGTTTCTGGGAGGACGAGCCGGGGCTGCTAGGACGGGCGGCCTCAGGCTGAGACCGGGTCTGAGAGGCCGCCCCAGGCCCTGCGAGCCCGGGAACAGCGGGCCTGCCACAGGCAGCCACGCTCTGTGCAGCTTCCCCCTCTGGGTCCTGCGGTCTGCGACTTGGGCCTGCTTTGGGCCGGCTTTCCAGAGGGTGAACTGTGAAAGTGCTTTAAAGCGTTTCACGGTGTCTTCAGCAGTTCCATAATCTCCCAGACCTTCCCACATCCTGTAGTTATATTCTTTGGCTCTTTAGCACATAAATGTCATAGAAATGATCCTGCAATATTTATTGCTGATTTTACGTGTTTAAAAACACTCGGTCAGGTTTATTTCGGATAAAGTTGGGAGGCAGGGAAAAGAGAAGGCCGGCGGGGCCTCTGACTTCACACCCAGCCGGCCCCCCGGGCAACCCGGCCGCCGGGAGCTGGCCTCTTGCCGGCCACACCTCCGTCCTCGTGCCAGAGGATCAGGGAGGGCCCGAAACCCGATCCTGCAGAATGAACACTGTGAGCGCTTCCATTCCATTTACCTGTCCCACGGCATTTGCATTTAATAATGACCCAAAGCTTTCACACAATGGTGTTAGAATGTAACAATTCCCACCGTCAGCCAGTGCCTCCCAGTTCCAACCACTTTCCTTCACATCCGCTGACCTCAGCTGCCCTCCTCGTCATGGAAAAATCTATTGCACAGACGAGCAAATGGAATTTCTCATAAAAACAGCTACAGTGGTGTCTGCCGGGGCAGGACACCCATCAACACGCCTCTCGGGTGGGTTTCCACCAAGGGCCAGAGAGAGCTAAATAACTCATGGAGCAGTATTTGAAGCTTTGCTTTAATCTGTATTTTTCCTGACAGCAGAGAACCGACTGCAGCCCTCCAGGGGGAGAAAAGGCAGGCATCCTAAGGAATTCAGATGCATGCATCAGCAAAAAAATCCCATCATGCTCCAGGGTGTCGGCGCAGGGCCCCGGAGGCCTTTCCCGCACTTCCTCCGTCAGCACCCCGAACCGACGCACCCAGACATCTCTCCTAACGGCAAGCCTTGCCTTCAGGTTCGTAGAGTCGAAGACAAAGATCAACACATTCTAGCCTGTGTGTGTTTGACATCCGGCGTCGTCAGTTGAGCATGAAATTGCATCACGGCTCTACAAGTCGGAAGGAAAGGGCGATTTGTGTAACTCCAGTCAGTGCCGTGAGGAAACACCAGCGCTGGTCTGGAAAGTCTCCTTATGAAACACGTTTTCTTGCGAAACACAGCGAACGCCTCTGTAATGGGTGGACTGTCTGTCCACCAGGAGAGGTTCTAGCCCCTGCTGCTGACTGAGGGCCGCTGTAAAGGTGCCTTGTGGTCACGCCTAATACCTTTGGCCAGCCAACTTCAGGAGGTTATTACCCTTGAAGATATTGGTGGGGGGTTGGGGGGGTGGACCGACCCTCCAGTCACCGGGGAGCCTTATGAGCAAAACCCGAGGTTTCTTGGAGGAGAAGGAATTCGGCCCCAGACTATCATGTGAGGTCCAGTCTGAGGGTCCAGCCTGCCGCCCACCCTGCCCATTCCACACTTCGCAGCCCCCATCACGTGGTCCAGGTCCTTAAAGTAAATGTCTTTATGGAGGACAGACAGGTCAGCAGATAGATCAGAATCCCCGTCTCAGGTGGGTTCTGCTTCTCTGGACAAACCTGACGCACCCGCGTTCCCCGGCTGCGACAGTAACTGATTCACAAGCCACCGGGGAGGGTTTGGCTGAGGCAGCACCAAATCAGCTTTTCAAGCCATAATCCCAGTGCCCGAAACAAACTGCCCGAGTGACTCAGGAAGGAGCGGGACAGCCTCCGAAAGGCCCTGCGTGGGTCCAGGACTGAAGGCCTAATTCATGGCGATTTGGGCTGTGCCCTTCGATTGGGGAGGCGGGCGCCGCGCAGGTGGGACTTACGTGCTGCACGCAGTCTCCGGGTGCCGTCCTGGGGTGCACGGGGAGGGCGCGCCTAGTGTTTAATCAGCTTTGCGCTTTTCTGCCAACTTGATTATTATGTATCCGTCCAATTTCCCGATTTTGACCTTCGCCGTCCAAGGTGGATGTCCCAGCAGGAGCGCCAACCTTTGCACCGGGGCAGCCCGGAGCCAAAGGGGGCGGAGCTTTTCTTTCTGAAACTTCTCCTGGGAGACAAACCAGCAGCCCAAGGTTAATTCCACATCGTTTACAGGGAGGTGGCTCAGTTTGCCGGCCACGCGAACACCAGGGGCCCCCTCGCTCTGCCCCGGGGCGAAGGGCAGCGAGGTGGCAGGACCCGCGCCGGACACCGCAGTGTGAGCACGGTCAGGCCTGGACTGCGCGGCGCCCACGCGGACCCTCACAGCCGGCCCGTCCCCCGGCCACGCGGAAGCACCTTCTGTCCCGCTGACCGGTGAGCCCCCGGTTGCACTGTTCTGCCTGCCAGGGGGACGAGGCCCCAGCCCAGGGGCAGCGGCCCGGACACGCAGTCACAGACAGAGCGCGGCTCCTCCGCCCCCAGCGATGACTAGCAGATGCTGTGAGAGGTGAAGCAGGTCAAAGCAGGAAGCCCACTCAGGTCAGGGGAACCTGCCACGTCCATTTCTCCCGCTCGATGTTGCCAGGAGCTCCAACGCGGAGTCATTTCCTCACAGCCATGGTGGCGAGGGCCCCATAAAACACTCCTGGAAAGTGGCAGCATTGCTTCCTGAAGGCCGACGGCCTTGCAAAGTGTCCCAGGCCCCTGGGCCCTCTCACTGGGACGGGGCAGCAGCGAAGTCACAGGACCGCAGGGCGCCCGGTGCGAGGGGAGGCTCGAGACTGTGCGGACGGACCAACAGACGGGCCGGGGGGCCTCGGGCCCTCGGTTTCCTGAGCGCTTTTCCTGCCAAGATGACAGCTGCCACTGGTGGCTCCGGAGCGGGCGGGCGGAGCTCCGACACCCAGGCCCCCTCCAGAACTGGGGCCTGGCCAGCACTGAGTCCTCTGTCCCGTCTCTTTAAAAGGGCTCCGAAGTGGTAGAGCCTTTGGCCCCACAAAACGCGGACGCCCCCAGGGCCCGTAAGCACCAAAGAAGGTGGGGAGGAGGTTGATTTTAGGCAGTTACGGTCCCTACGCAGCACTTCCCGGTGTGGGCAAGGGGGCCGAGGGCCCTCCGCAGACCTCGCACGGTGCAAGGAGACTTGGTCGAGAGTTGGGGACAGGAGGGTGGGAGAAGGCGGCTCCCTCCGCCAGGATTCTTCGTGCCATGTCGCCCACCCCACCATGCCCCAGGAACACGACTACCAGTGTGTGGCACCAGAACATTCCCCGCCCCACAGCCGGCAGCCACGGAGAGGCCCGTCGTCGTCCCCTCTCCCTGTCAGGCCTGCGGCTCACCCTAGCGTCTCGGTCCCAGCTGACACCCGCCGGCCCTCAGCCAACCACGAGGCAACTTGCTTTCTCTGCAGCCCTTCGGGGTCCTCCCCCCAACCCTGTGCCCATCTGTGGGCCCTGCCTCCCGCCCTGCTGCCAGTCTGCCTGCCACCAAGTCCTGACTCCAGCCCTTTGGACAAGCACAGTGGATACTTAACGCGGCCGCCGTGTCGGGGCACCACGCTCCGTGGGCTCCATCGCAGCAGCGGGCCCCTGGAAACGCTCCAGCTGGTACCCCTGGAATCGACAGGGAATCGAGCTCGCTGCCCGCAGCCATGAAGGCTTCAGGGCAGCGCTGGGACTAGGCGTCAGCTGGGGCAGTGCTGGCTAACCGCCGTAGCCACCGTTCCCTCCCGCGTGCTCTCTGCGCCCCAGTCGCTCCTCTTCTTCTAATCCGCAGAGCTAGGGGACACCCTCCCAAAGGCGCCCCGGCCTCAGACCCACTCACTGCAGGCAGCCTCGCAGCTCCGGGCAAGGCCGGCCCCTCTGGGAGGCCTGGCCTTGCCTGTGCCTCTCGCCTCCTCTCTGTCTCTCCTGCCACAGTGTTTCACCCCAGAAACCCCGCGGGGCCTCAGCATCTCACGGCCCTGAGCGTGCTCGGCTGGCCCCCTGCCTGCCCCTGCCCCACTGGGCTGCGCACCCTGAGGATCGCATCAGGGACCGTCGGGGCTTCTCCGGCCCCATGCAGACTCCCTGCCCGCCGTCCAGGTTTCGCGGGCGCCCACACAGACACAACGGGTGCTGGCCTGGCTGTGGAGCCCGGGCCCACGCACAGGCGCTCCCACCAGGAGGGCACTGGGGGGCCAAGTGCCTGCAATGGGGACAAGGGAGGCTCCTGAAGACGGAGCCGGGGAGGCGGGTCACGGGCCAGGTGTTTCATGGGGCCTCAGGTGGCTGGGGACGGAGGGGAACAGGTCTGAGCCGCCAGCCTCTCCGTCGGACCCCCTCAGCTTCCCTCTCCCCCGTAACCACAAAAGTGAACGCTCTCGGAGTCTGCGCTAGGAATCCGAAACCGCGGCGTCGTCACGCACTCTGTCCTATGTCTCCGCGGGTGCGTGTGGGGTCCCTCCTGCCTCTCCCGCACCGGCTGGCCCGGGCCTTCCTTGGTCCGTGGCCTCATCCTTTCAGTTCCTGCCTCCGTGGTCACCTGGCTCCTCTTCTGTCCGCGGTTCCCTCTTCTTAGCGGGATGCCAGCGAGAGTGGACGAGGGCCCGCCCCGGTGTCCCCTCCCCGCGCCAGTCTTTTCTGAGAAAGGAGCAAATTAAATATTTATGTTTCTGGAACTCATTGCTCTTAGAACTGCCCGCGTGGAAGCGTAGTTGATGGATCCCGTCTCTGAGGGCGCTGAGTCGGGGCAGACAGCCATGGAACACGCTGGAAGTGGCCTCCGCTGCCCCCGAAAGCCTGGCCTGAGGGGACGAGCTTGTTGGTCTTGCCCAGCACGAGACCCCCTGCCCCCAGTAGACACTCTGTGGCCCCCGTCTCCTGCCGAGTGTCAGGGTCGGTTCCCTGGCCCGGCCCCTAGTCAGCAGGTGTGCCAGGGTCTCAGTGGCGGTCTCACCCTCCACCTCCTACTTTTCCATCTTCAGGGGGAGGCTGAGAATCCAGGGAAAGGCCTCTTCCATCAAGTCCGTGTGTCTGTCCACGTGGGCAATGTCCAAACAGCGGGCTTCCTCCGGACCACGCGGACTAGGGGCCAATGCCGCCCTGCTCCGAGCGCTTCCTGCTGTGCCTCCCTGCGCTTCACGCCTGCAGCCGTGCCCTCCGAAGCCTGTTGGCGGTCTGGGGTCCCAGCACGGCCAATCTCCCCGTGGTCCCAAAGGCCGGCCCTTGAGACCCCGGACCCTGAGCACTGAGGGCACAGCGCCGAACCCGCAGGGCCAGTGGATTCGGACCGGCCGCCGGCACCCAGGTCCTCGGAAGCTTTGCGGGGAAGCGCTTGGTGAGGGCACGCGTCTCCGGCGGGTTTCGGAGGCTGAGGAGCCGCAGGTCAGTACGGCGGCCCCCCGGCCCCGCCCTCCGGGCCGAGCCGCGCGGGATCCCCGCGTGTCCCGGGCTGCACGTGGCGAGGCCACTCCGAGGTCGTCCCCTGGGTCCTCCAGGCCCGCGCTGCGCCGGCGGGGGCGGCGGGCGGGGCTCGGCGGTGTTTACCTGGAGCAGGAAGCCCGGAGGGGGCGGGGATGGGTGGGGTGCGCGCGGGCCTCGGAGCTGTGCCGTCAGTCACCGCCGCGCGCCAGTGAGCGCGAGCCTCCAGCCCGGCGGCTGGCGTCCCCGACCCGGAAGGCGGCGCCAAAGGCTCCGGGGACCCCGCGCGTGGGGCCCGGGCGGCGGGGAGGCGGCCTGGACCCCGCGCAGCCCTCAGCCTGGGAGCGGCGAGCGGAGCGCGGTGGGTGACTCTCCTGGGGGCGGCGGTGCTTTGTCTCCGCGCGCTGGGAGCGGGGCGCGGGGACCCTGAGCGGGGCGCGAGGCTGCCTTCGCCGCCCAGCTCCCTCCCGGGCCGGCTTCGGCTCCCTCCCAGGTGCCCGGGCCGGGCGCGGGGACCCCGGGGCAGCCGCGCAGGTGGGCACAGGTGGCGGCAGGTGGCGGCCCCGCGGCCTCCCTGCGCTCGATGGCGCGGGTCTAGACACGGGTCTGGAATCGGCGGGTCTCCTGGCTGGTCTCTGGCCCGGCTCGGGCCGGGGTCGCCCAGGAGCGCTTGGCCCGGGAGAGGCGATGGGGTGGAGTGCAGGGTGGGAGGCGACCAGGGCCAAAGTGGCCTCTGGGCTTGCGGAGACGATGCTGGCGACGAACTGGCGGGAAGGCTGGGGGTCTCTAGGAGCTTAAAGTGCTTCCTAATTCTTCACCTAGAGGGGAGCGGACCACCCCCTGCCCCGCACCCTGGACGAAGCTCAGCTTCCCTTCGGGCTGGCTCCCAGGCAGCGACCAGCAACTGCACTGGCTTCCGCCCTTGCTGGGCCGGTCGAGGCTCGGCCGCGCCGCCACCTGCGCCCACCTGCCCACCTGCGCCCACCTGCCCACCTGCCCACCTGCCCGCCGGCGCTGGCCCGGCCCCTCCTGGGCGGGAAGCCTCCCTGGGCCGCATGGCCCAGAAGTGTGGTGTGTCTGCAGCCTGTACCGGAGCCCAGGCGGCTCCAGGTCTGGCGGGATGCTGGGGGCAGCTCCCGGTGTCCCTTAGGGTCTCCTCCTGTCGCGGGTAGGGCGGCGGGGAGTGGGGTGTGTTGAAAGGGTCAGGTTTCTTTGGGGATCTCAGTGGGACCTGGCAGGAAATGGGCGCCTCGGTTCCTGGTTTCTCTGTTCGGCTGTTGCAAAGATGTGAGAATCTATACCATGTGATTCCCCTCCTCTCTGCCGGAAGTCACTGGCACAGCTGGGGGTGTGAGGGTATAAGCATGGGGGGGGGGGCGTGGGCTGTGACGCCCACACAGGCTGCAAAGAGTGTTTCAGGGGAAGCGGACTTTGGGGGGGAGGCCTATTTAAGACCTGTGGTTTCGGGAGAAGATTACAGCCTGCCAAGGTCAGGGAGACATCTTACAGACCAGTGGCCTGCAGGCCACCTGACGCGGCTCAGCCCTGCATCCCACGCCGCGGGCTCCCTAGTGCCTGACCACCTTTGGGTGACTGGGCCCCAGGTGTGCAGAGCGCGGGGAGCTGGGAAGAAGCGGCTCCTCCTGGAGGATGGGCCCACCCCCCACCCCAGGAGGCCCACCTGAGCTATGCTTCTACCCTGCGAGGAGAGCTGCCCGTCACTGGTTTGATTTCAGGTGGGGCACACAGAAACCTGGAGCGAGGGGCTGCCGCTGGACGTTATTGTGAGGTGTTGACTCACTGAAACCCCCAGGATTTAGCCGTTCTGAAATGACTGCTTTTATTAACTCGGGGTCAAACAAAAGCTGTTTTGTTCCAATGCACTTTGAAAATCTTTCTAAAGTATCACCTTTCCGCCCAAAGATTAGAAAGGTTAAGGAAAGTTGCTTGTCCTGTGATTTGACATTGAATTGCTCCGTCGCGGTTTTGAACGTGGGTCTTGCTGTTCTGTTTGGTCCATGATGACAACGAGCTGAGAAATCTTACAAATGTCCTGTTTTTGCCTGAATTTTTAACTATTCATTGAAGGTTATTTTGTTTGCTTTGTACTTTCTCTCTCGATACTTTGCAAATGTGAGGCAGTGTCAGCAACTGTCTGGGTGCCCTTTCTCCCAGGCACCCAGGTAGCACGTCCTGACCACTGAGCACCAGCGGGCTCTCCTCTGAGAGCCACATGCCACCTCGTTAACGGTCATGAGGACTTGCGAGTCTCTCCTTTGATATAACTACCCTCTTAGACCCTCGTTTCTGCTGAGGAGGAAACCGAGGCCCCAGACACCCAGGCATGCAAGACTCAGTTCCAGGAGCTGGTCACCAGCCCTTGGTGGCCGCCCCGCACGGCCCTGGGGAACAGGACACGATCCATCAGTCTGACGAGCTGCCTTCCTCTTCCTCTTATGAAAATTCCACCGTGAATCAGTTACCACTCCCGAAAACATGCTTCCTCCTCCGAGTGACTCGGCCATCACAGTGCTGTCACGTGCCCTTGTTAGTCACCCTCTGCTTGCCTTCCTTAGTTGTCAATAAAAGAGAAAAGAAAGTATTCTGATTACTAAGTATAATTTTTAATAAGTAGCCATGGAGCAGGAAGACAGCTCTGTTGGTCCGTTAGAGCCACAGAAGGAGCTGACACCAGCTGCACTGGGGGACCCCCAAGCTGGTTTGAGCAGCACAGTAAACGGGGCGGGGTGCCCTGTGTTCTGGGCAGGCAGACACGCCAGGGGCAGCTGGGCCGGGTCTCAGAGACACGGAGCCAGGAAGAGATGCCCACCCGTGACTCCCTGCAAGGAACGGCCAGGGGGGCAGGCCCGACAGCTGCAGCTCAGCGGGGCCCGGAACCCCCAGCCCAGTGGAGGCTACCTCCGGAGGCAGCGCCCCTCCACGTTGCAGCCAGAGGCTCACTCGTACCCGGCAGCCGTTAGGAGGGTCTCAGACTCGGTCACTGTCAAAAAACCCAGACCTGGGGATCTGAACGTTGCCTCCCCCCGGACTCTGCGGCCACCGCTGCGCAGGCGTGAGGCTCTGTTATAAAAACTAGACCGACAGTCAGAGGGTGGGGACAGAGGGACGTAGGTGGGGTCTCTAGAACATGTGAAAAATTCTAAAACCCAGTAACGTAAAAAAGCCGCCCCGTAGGAAGCGACGTGAGTGAACAGGCCGGACTGGAAGAGAAAGCCAGCAGGCTAAAGCAAGACAGAGGCGCTCTGCCCGCTTGTTATCAGGGAATTGGACGTTACGACACCAGTGAGAGAATTCTCCGTATCCATCCTCCCTGTGCCTGACGTTGAATTCTGACTCACATTACGGCGAGTGGGAGGGTAAAGAGGAAGAGACACTAGAGAATGATCTGGAAAAGTCAGAGATGGGCGTAGCCTCTGATCCGGGGGCCTCACGGCCAAGCGTGTCCTCTAGGGAGGAGCTGGTCTCTGTGTGTGAGGCACGTACACAAGACATTCGCGGAGGGCATTTTAAAGACTTCTAGTTTGAGATCATTGTGGATTCACATGCGGCTGTAAGAAATGATACGGGGAGACCCACGCACCGTGCGTCACGTCTTGCAAAACTGTGGAACAGCCTCACAACCAGGAAATTAACGCTGGCACAGCGCTTTGATCCCACTGGGCTTTCAGGGGTCACACGCCTGCACGTCGTCGTGTGTGGTTCTGTGCAATCCAACGAACGCAGAACCGTGTGACCGCCCCCAGTCGCGTGTGGACAGCTTCGTCACAGGGCCCCTCATGCTGGCCTTGGAAACCGCAGCCCACTGACCCCTTCTCTGTCCCTGAGCCCTTGGCATGCAGCGGCCTGGTCCTCGTTTTCCATCATTTCGCCGCTTCGAGAATGCTATTCAGGCAAAGTCGTACAAGGTGGAGCTGTTTGAGTTCACTTTTTTCCCATAATCCTCTTGGGTGCGTCAGCTCATTCGTTGTCACTGCTGAGCCGTGTTCCGTGGTGCAGAGGGGCCTCCACCCTCACCGTGCACGAGGGCATCATCGTCCAGAGCCCTTTACTGCCCCTCTCACAGCCCCAGGGTCTGCCCGGAGAGCCTCCGCTTCGTCACGGTCACGGTGACTTCTGTCTTCTCTCTCTCTGTTCTGCTGCAGAAAGATCAGTTTTATAGATTTTTTCCCCAAGACCTAGCTTTTTGTTTCATTGATGTTTCTCTGTTGTTTTCCTGTTTTCAGCTTCATTGGTTGCTATCGTTATCATCCTTATTTCCTCCCTTCTACTGTCTTTGGATTTAACTCTTCTTTTTTAGTTTCTCAAGTTAGAACTTAGATTATCGATTTGAGACCGTTTTCATGATGTAATCACTTGGTGCTCTAAATTTCTTTCTCAGCACTACTTTAGCTATGCCCACATATTTTAATGAGTAAGGATTCTGATTCTAAAAAAGAGAGAGAAAGACAAATACCCCATGAGTAGGATTATGGGCGTACAAGGTCTGTTGAGGAGGAATCCTGCCGTGTCAGATGAAAACTAGAGACATTTAGTGAAGAAGATAAAAGAAACATTGTACATAGGACAATGTTGCCTCAGTCCCCTTCAAGGCAGGCACCTTGGGACCTCACACAGTTCTCCCAATCGCCATCAGCCGCCCCGTCCTATCTTCCTGAATCTCACCAACAGTCTAAGATCTCTCCTTTGAAAGGTGATTTGAGTTTTAGGAAAAGCCAGAAGTCACAGGGCACCAAATCCAGGCTGTAGGGGGGCTGAGTCACCTGGGTGATTTGATGTTTCACCAAAAAACTCTGATGCATGAGTAGGTGCATTGTTGTGATGAAGCTGCCAGTCACCAGATGGCCAAAGCTGTGGCCTTCTGAATCATTCAGATAGTTTCTGCAGAGGAATGTCCAAGCTTAACGCAAAATTGGACACAGGTTCATTACTCTACTCTCTCAATTGTTTTGAATGCAGTGGCCACACAGGACACATGCTCACTCAACAGCATCTACGGCCCCCACTGATGAGTATAGTGAAGGTGTCATTGTTCACGCATGTGCGTCCCATCCCCTCTCCTCGGCTGCCAGGTTACATCCATGTGGTGTAAGCTGTTCTGGTTATATTAACAATGGCTTCTACATTTTAAGAGTTTCAGTACCTACCAAGGAGAAGCATTATGTCAAGAAAAACATCCTCATTTCCTGTGAGAAAGCGGTGGCTTCAAGCCTCAGAGAAGCTCCCCCTTTGCCCTGTCGGTGTCACCCCTTTGTCACCACCACTCAGCTGCTGACCCAGTTTCAAAACCAGTATGTGTCCCGATGAGGTTGTCCTTCCTCTCTTTCTGTAAGTGCAGGGCTCCTGCTTTGGGGGGTCCGGTGACAGGGGCTGTCCCTCCGCAAGCCTAGAACCCCAGTACCCGTCCTGCCCACCCCTGCAGCCAGGGCCACCTGCAGGCTGCGGCTGAACGCCCAGTGTGGGCCGGGCTCCTGCCGCAGAGACCCTGCAGATGCACGAGGCCACGGGCAAACCCAGCCAAAAGCAGACCTCTCAGCCCCTGTTCAGCGGCTTCTGGAGTCTGATCCCGAAACGGAAATGAGAGGCAGCCCGCTCAAGGCGCCCTCACTGGCATCAGGTCTGGCTGCGGGCAGGGGGTGGAGTCACCAGGAGGCTGGATGGCAGCCGCTGGCCCAAACCAGACCCTGGGTGCACCCACCGGCCTATGGGGCACGGGGACACAAACGTGCTCCTGCGCGTCTACCCAGCGCGTGCATACAGCTCCTCCAGAACTCCTATTAAACGCGGTCCCGGCCCCCATCTCTGCCGCACCTCGGCCTTGGGGTCGGCCCGGGAATGTGCATTCTAGTGGGTGCCCCTGTGCCCGCCAAGGCCCGGGCTCTCGGTGACGGTGGGGCGCCGAGGGTGCACGCCCGCCGCCCGCCTGGCTCTGCACGGGTAGTGCGGGCCAGTCCCTGCACTCACAGCAGGCTCGGGCGCGGTGAAGTTCTCCCTGTTTGCTGATAACCTGGCTCCACGTTAGAAAGAATGACTCCTGGAAAAGAAAGCAGATGGGGGTGGCCTTGCCCTAAAAGGGCTTCGGAGTGTGACCAGGGGCCTCGGAGGTCCACAGACGGGCCTCCCGAGGCGGAATGTTGTCTGAGAGCCCCAAGACGTGTGCGGCAAAACTCCGTGGCGCTTCTGAGGAGGGGCCGCGCCCGGACCAGGGAGGAGGCTCGGTAGCTGTATGGAAGCGTCGCGGGGCTGGAAAGTCTGTTCCGCCCTGGACACTGGCCGTCCCCAGTCGCCTGCCTGTCCCCGGCCTCCCTGGGCGTCGATCCTCGGGATAAGTGCTTTCAGAGGTGGGGGTAGTACCAGGAGCCTCCATGCATCATTTCGTACTGTGGTGCGATAGGCCACGTGGCTCAGAAAGGGGGACGATGATTCATTATTTTCAAATGTCAAAACTGGTTTTTGAAGAGGCGGAATCTAAACCAGATATTTACCGCCCACCCCGTGCGTCTCAGACCTGTGTGGGACAGTGCCCTGTGGAGGGAGGCCGGCCCAGACGCGGGCATGCCTGCGGGCTTCCTGAAAACGGCCCCCGTGCGAGTGCGCGGCCAGGTTAGATGAGAAGACAGGTGCCTACCGCCTATGTTTATTTACATGGGTTAACTAGCCAAAGCAAAGCGGGCTGCGGGGGCTTAAAATAAATTTTCATGTGGCAGTAGATGAAAACCTGCTCTAAGTGTCGCACCGTTAACAAAGAAGCCACTAGATTTGCATGCGAAGATAGAAGAGGTCCCTGGTGACATCTCTGCGGGGCTGATGTGACACCATCACGTCATGGATTCTTCAGTCTCCGAGACTGCATTTACTTTCGTGACACGGGTGGCAGAGGGGCTTGAAATGTCCCCTGGCCTCACTCGCAGAGCTGGTTCCTGAATGCTCTCCATGGACCACACAACGGCCAGGACGCCCGTGGTCCATGCGGTCAGAGGGGGACGGTTCTGCTGTTCCGAGTCCTAGTCCTGTCCTTTTCTTAAACTAACCTTTCCAGTCACTTCCGTGGGGTTCCACGCCCACCGCTGAGGCAGTGGGTTTCCTGACTAACTATGGAAGTTTGGGGTGCTATGGACGCCCAGGGAGGGCAGGTACAAGGGGAGTGGAGAGGAAAGAGGTGCGATTCATTCGTTCCTCAAAGCAGGGGAAGCCCAGACCCAAACCGGGCCCGTGGGCTTCATGAAAGCCAGAGGACAGCCAGCTCCGGTCTCCGTGCGGCGCCCGCAGGGGCCTGCCGCTGCGACGCCAGCCTGACCGCACAGGCACCGGGGCCGGTGGCCAGGGAACCGGGCTGCCCCCTCCCGGAGGCCGTGTCTGCCCCACAGGCCGTGTGCACTGACCTGCTTTCTGTGTGTCTATTTTAACATTTGGGTGAAACTCGCAGCAGAGTGTAGTCTCTAAATTAGCACTCCGAAAGGTACCAATTCCCGTCGGCACCCTCCCCACCCAGAGGGAGTTGTTCCCAGGTATCTAACCAGTAATTCCCGCACTGAGCTCGGCTTCCTGCGTATTGTCCACAAGCCTTCCGTGACCTCTCCACGCTGGAGGCCCTGCTGAGGGTCTGTCTCCGCCCTCGACCCCGGGCGCCTTACCTGGTTGTGCACAGGGAGGGCCCCTGAGGTGCTGTCCGGGGCTCTGTCTGTCCCCGACAGAGGGTCGGGTGCTGAGCTGGGCGGCGGGGGGCAGGTCTGTGTGCAGGGCCGGGCACCGCCATCCGTGCCCAGACCACTTCCTCCTCGTGGAGCAGCCCCGTGAACAGCGGGGGAGCCCCCACTTCCTTTCTGCGGTGTACTGTTCTTCTGAACGCGGGTTTCCGTCTCTAGGGGACGGTCTGGCTGAGTCAACCTCAGCCCCCCAGGCTCCTGTGGGGGCTGCAGGCACCTCGCTGCTGCTCCAGCTGCACTGGTCACGCTGGTCCTTGCGGCCGCGCCGCCCTGATCCCCTGTCCCCCCTACCCCCGCCCACGCCGGGCTCTGTCGGGGGTGGTGCTGCCATCGAGGGCGGGCCCGGGGGCCTCGGGACGGACTTGTGCTGTGTGAGTGTGTGTGGGCATGTGCGTGGGAGCCGGGACTGACTTCAGTGTGTCTTCTCCAGTCACTTAGGTGTTTACCAAGCACCCACTATGTACCTGCCACTGTTGCAGGTACTGGGGACCAGCCGGGGACTGGCCGAAAGCCCTGCCCTACTGTCCGGGCCACTACACTTGCCCACCCTGAGGGCAGGCCACAGCTCCAGGGTCTCGGTCTGGACTTTGTTTCCTGCGACCCCCTGTCTCCACAAGCAATTTCAGGCAAAAGAGTGTCAGGTTGGGCCTGAGGGTTCTCTCCTCAAAGCCACAGGGTGGACGATGTGGGTGCAGTTGCCCCCTGGCATCCTGAGGACACAGAAGAGGAACAGAGTGTGTACATGTGTGTGCTGGCTTGTGTGTGCATGCCTGCATGTTTTTGATCACATGTGTGCACGTATGTGGGCACATGGATGTGTGCGCTTTGTGCAGGGTTGTGCACGTGTGCTTGATCACGTGTGCATGTGTCACGTGCGTGTAGTGAGCACCACTCCCTCTGCCCTCTGGCACCAAGCGCCCGATAGACACTTGATACCACGGTCTCTCACGCTGGGCGGGGCCTCCGGCCTCTGGAGTCCCTGTTGTCGGCCGTCGGACACCGAACTTTGCCTAAGCCTGGTCAGAAACGCCTGATTTTTAAAGATCCCGGGCTTGCGGGGCCTGTGTGGTGGGTCCACGCCTGTCCCTGTGCGAGTCAGATGTGGTTGCCATTACCACGCCCAGACCCTGCCCAGCCCCCGCCTTCCTCCAGGTGGACAGCCAGTGGGGCTCCGAGACGCCAGGGGACCCGCCCAAGGCTGCCGGCTGCTTGTGGCAGCGGGACGAGCGCCCAGACCTCCTGCCCCAGCCCCGGGTCCCTGTTTCTTCACACCCTTTGGTTCGTCCTGAACTGTCTTTGGACATTACTGCCGGGCACTTGAATTCCGTGATTGGGGTCACTTAAGAAATGCAGCGGGGCGGGGGGGAATGTAACTGAGTAAGACACTTTCTCGTCACTTTGACACGGCCACTGATTATCAGGTAAACATGATTTAGTGAATATGCTCTGCAGAGAGGCTTTCATTTTCCAACCCGTCGACTTTATTTCCTGTGAAAGGCATTCCTGGGCAATCCTGATTTTGATGGAACAGTGAAATGACAAGGCCTGGGCCTTGTGGTGATACGTCGTCACCCTCTGAGAGGATATTGATCCTCTGGGGCCGCGCAGAGACCACTGGGACCATCGGGCTCAGCCACAGCCTGTGTCCGTATATATGACACGCGCTCTGGACATCTGTCCTTTTATTATTCGTTTAAGTGCCATTTTTCCAATAACGGAGTTGTGAGGGGACTTAACTCCATGGTGTAGTTCTGTAATGCCCCCTTAGCTACTGCCACCCGCGCTCGTTCTCCCATTAAGGGAAGCGGCGTGACCCCCAGCCCAGGGAGCCTAACGTGCTTCCAGTCTTCAGAGAACATGCGAAAAGTAGAACGAAGGGCAAGAGACCCCTCGAACTTCCCGGCGGAGCCCTTTCCTCAGTGAATCCGAGACTTAGTGCTTCGAGACATCCTTTTTTTTTAAGAAACTGAGTGCCTTGCCCATGTCCTCTGGACAGTCCACGGCTGAGCCTGAACTAGAGCTCACGTGTGGTCTGCGGCTGTAAGCACAGCTAAGGCCGGCCAGGGCCAGGCCCCGTGCTGCCCCCCAGAAACTGCCATGGGAACTCGGGTCCCCCACTCTTTCTGACCCCAGAGTTGCAACCCCTGTGAACTGAGGGGTCAGGGGAGGGGACAGACTCCTGAAATCCCCGCTCACGCGTGCAAGGCTGCCAGCGCAGTGTTCCCGCTGCAAGTCCAGAGGCCTTCTCAGCGTCATGCTCTCTGGGGACCTGTCGCTCACCCTTTTTGTTGGACAGAATTGTCACTTGCTAGCGTCCTTTATGTTTCTGTTTGCTGGAGAAGCAGGACTTACCCAGTAACGTGGTGCACACCGGTGTGAAGACGTGGTGCCCGGCAGATGAGCTCTGAGCTCGTGGCCTGCAGTCCCGCAGGACTTTCTGATTAGAATCCAGAGCTTGTAGATCGGTCAGCCCAGGACTCAGTGTCCCTGTGTCTTCGTGAACATAGGGTTTATTTTAATCAGACTCGGGCTGGAGGCCTTCTGACCCCAGGCCACATGCAGACAGACGGCCCAAGCTAACACCTGTCTGCCCTGCACGCCGACGAAGAGCCACCCTGCCCGGCATTAAGGCTTTTATGAGTCGTGCCGGAGGTGACTAGGGTGCCCAGAGTTAAACAAACATTGTTCTGCCCTCAGTCACTGGCTCTGGCCGTGAGCGATGCCCAAGGAGTCCACACTTCCTCTGTCGCAGGGGCCCGCGTCCTTGGTCACGTGGCACACCCTGACCTGCGGTGATGGCACGTGCATAGCTGCGTCCCCTCTAATTGCCGTGTCAGTGTCCTGGACCATGCAGCACGCACGGGCCTGCAACGAGGCCATGCACGACTGCCTACATGGCTAAGGAGGGAGGTGCCCTGAGACGGGTACAAGGGCTGGTCACCGGAGGTCAAGCCCTGCTGGGGTTCATTCCCCCGTGACTCACGGCGTGTGTCTTCGGGCGCTGTGAAACATTAACCAGCTGTTTCCACAGTTCCTCCAGGAAGTGGCATTTGCCCTCTGGGGTTTGGAGGAGGAGCCGTGCACTAGCGGCTGCCCACAGGGGCAGGCAGGCCCCGGGAGCACCCTGTCACTGTCTGGGGTCTCTTCCGGACCCCAGCCGTCCTGGTCCCAGCGCTGAGCCTCTGGCGGGGGGGCGGGAGGGGGCAGGGGCGGGGGAGGGTTGCTGTGGGCAGGGCACACGTGCTATGGGGCTCGTGCACAGAGGCAGGGGTTGACTGAGTTAGGCCACCAGGCCTCCCGCCAGCCCAGGTGCGCCCTGCGTGCACCCAGCCCGTCCCCACCCTGCACCGAGAGGCCCGTCCAGACGAGACTGCAGGCCGGGCCTGCCCAGGGCCCGGAGCACGCCTGCTGCCTGTGACTCCCTGCTTCCGCCCAGAGAATGTCCTGTCTCCGGCAGAGGTGAGGAAAGCGAAACATCTCACCTGTCTGGATACTTCTGGACACTTCAACAAGAAATTCTGACAGTTCGCCTAAGCTAAGCAAGAATGAGCTGGAGTTTGGCCCGCTGCTTTTTCCCTCCAAGAACTCGCTTTCGTAGTTGACGTGGCAACGTTACAGAGCACCCGCACAGGGAACGCCGGCATGTAACTTGCTGCCCTGTACTTGGGTAATGGCTCTGTCCACACAGTCAGCTGGTGCCAAGAGTGGCAAGTTCAAGGGCCCGCAACCAGATCTCCAACAAACTCCATTTTCATGCAATTCTGTAATTTTCTTTTAAAATGGCTTGTGATCACTTTAAGACCATATTCCTTTGTGCTGTAAACCTACGTACATTTTACAAACCTGTTGAAAACAAAGGATGGTAATAACTAGGGTATCACCTGACGGCCCGAAGAAAGAATCCCCGCACCCCAGAAATCCAGCTCCTGGTTTCTTCTCAGACGCGTCTGAGGAGACTGAGTCTGGGCCGAGTTGGGAATCTCTCTGCTCATGAGAGCCATCAGGGCGCCCGGGCTGTGTCCTGCAGGCTGTCGGGAGCCCAGACCCCCGCTCACTGGGCCGGAGAAGCATCTCGCGTGGACGTGAACGTCTGAGGGGAGCTTTGTCCTTGGCCTTTTTGGAATGTTGCAGGCTGTCTAGCCCGTCTGGGCTGCTCTAACCTGGGGGCCTTGGGAACAAGAAACACAGTGGAGGCGGAGAGTCTGGGGTCACCAGGGATGCTGGCTTGCTGTGTCCTCACATGGCCCAGGGGGGAGGGCACTCTCTGGGGTCTCCTCAGTAAGGATGCATACCCCACCTGTGAGGGCTCTACCCTCGTGGCCTCGCCACCTGGCAAAGGCCCCGCCTCCTCCTGCCATTGGCGTGGGGCTGGGGGTTCTTCTCATGCGCCTGGGGGAGAGGCAGGCATTGGGCCCATGGCACAGGCTTTCCAGGACTCTCTGCAGAGCCTGCTTGTCCCAGTGGAACTGAACCCCCACCAGACATAGGTGACAGCATCATTTGTGGCCTGCAGTGTGTCCCCTGAGACCTGACCATGGATATTCAGCCACTTCCACGTCGCTCGCACACGCCCCTCGGGGTCTCTCCCGCTGGGGGTCTTTGTCGGCCCAGCCCTCTGCACGGGGCACTCTGCCACGGCTAAGCACCTCCTCAATCTCTGCCCGCACCTCCTGCTCCTGCCACAGTCTGCGTTTATCTGCCGTTTTCCTGAGTGGTGGCTTTCCCAGGCAGTCACGAAGGGCTTAAAACGTGCGTGCGTCCTCCCACAGCCGGGAGCCCAGAGTCCAGATTCAAGGTGTGGGCAGGGCTCTGTTTCCGCCGACATTGAACAGTAAACGATCAGTGGCCGGCCTGGAATGAACACCCACTGACGCCTGGCGTGTGCTTTTCACCAGCCGTCGCCGTAAGGCCCTCGGAGCAGAGGGAAGAATACCTGCAGTTCTCACGCCAAACCGTGGGTACCCAGGACTGGTGTCCCTGGGGAACAGCTCCTGGTAATTCGTGGGTTTTCTCGAGGCTCCTTGTCGGAGGAAAGCCCTGTTTCTCATTATCGTGTTAATAACTCAGCAGCGTACCCTACGTTAGACCTGCCACGTAAGATGTGATCAGGACGTAGGGAACATCAGCGAAGCCCCATTTTTAACTCAGATCTTCCCCTAGAGGCATTTGCTATTCTCGTAGCTCGATTCAGCCTTCTCACGTCACTTTCTCACGTCCCTTTCTCGGCTGTAAAAGCGGGTACAGCTCACCAGGCTAGCCCTGTAATGTCATCGCTGGTGGGAGAAAGCACGTCGCGGTAGCGGCAGTCCTGTGTCTCCATGGAAACGTGCATTTTCTGAGTGTTTTCTTGAACATGCGCTCAGAAAAACCTATTGTCCAATCAGCGGCATCTTATGAAACGGAAGCTGAAAGAACCGTACGTCTGTAAAAATTACACAGCTGCAGTGCGTTTCCTACCCCGCGGGCATAAACGTGGCTGGACGAATTGGTTAGAAGCGAGCACAGACCCTGCGATGACATGCAGATAACGGACCGTCGCCCACTCTGCCCTGACCCACACTGGGTCCCGCCTCACGGCCCCCCGCACCTCCGTTCCTCTCCTGACACCGCGAGGTTCGGGGAGACAGGAAAGAGGGCTCAGCGACCATGCCAGCTGTCTAAGAAGACACGAATGGAACCTCCTCTCTCTCACAACAAATTTATTGAAACAAAAGATTTCACAATAACCCTGTTACCTGTAAAAATGCACTCAAAGGCGCTGCAGAAATGGCCGGGCAGCACTGTAATATCGAAAGAAGTCTCCAGAACATGGGGAATGGCTGACTCTTCTCTCCACCCCCACTCGATATAGTTTTTTTTTATAATTTAAAAATATTTTTCAGTTACAGTTGACGTATAATATTATGTCAGTTTCAGGTGTGCAACATGAGATCAGACGTTTATATATCACAAAGTGACCCCCCCATACGTCTCGCCCCCTGCCCCCCGCCCCGTACACAGCTGTTACAATTCCGTTGATCGTACCCCTGTGCGGCACTTGAACTTGCAGAAGCCATGTCAATTCCCGTGTCTAGGTCACCGGCAGGTCAGCAGGGCTCGTTGTCTATGGTCACTTCCGGGCTCCTCAAGGGCCACTGGCACGTGACCCCTTCTCCTTCCCTGAACCTGGCCCTTTGAACGTGGATGTCCACTTATGTGAGAACCCACAGAAAGGTCTCTACAGTTTGGGTGCGATGGCGGGTCTCCTCCCCCGCTCGCCTCCCACACTGGCGACAGGCACCTGGTGGGGAGAAAGAGAGACCGTCCGGCACTGAGGGCTTGCCCTGCCCCGGCCCCTCAGCCGCCGCTCCATGGGCTTATCACTCCCCAGCCCAGCAAGGGCGCCCTTAATGTTCCCACTGTGGGGGAAACTGAGGCGTGGGCAGGTAAGTCACCTCCCTAGGTCTCCGGCAGGAGCTTGGATTGGCACCCAGGTCTCAGCCGCCCTGTTTGCACTTTGAAGAGTTGGAACCATCCGTAGATGTCTCTGGGTCAAGTTCCTGGCAGCTGTCTCCACTCTCGTGCCCCCAGCCTTTCAGGGGCACGTTCACGGGCACCCACCCGTTCCTGGGGTTTCGCCTGTGCCTGTGTCTCAGGGTCTCCACCACCGAAACAACAGAACTCTCATCACAATGGGCGTGTGTGATTAGAAACGAAGCCTAACGGTGAGACGGGATGGCTCACCCCCCGGGCCTGCGGCCCTCCAGCTGCCCCCGAGAGGTGATCGTGTCAACATGGAAATTCCCCCTCATCCAGCGACTGTCTGGCAGTCTCATCTAGAATTGAATTTCAGCCCACGGGGGTGTCCCGATGGAACCCCGAAGTCCTTCCCGCTTCCCACCTGCTATTGTTCATTACTTCACCAGAAGCCCCTCGAGTTCCCTGGGGACTCCTCCAAGCCAGCCGGACCCCCTTGCGGCACTACACACGCTTCCCGAACGTTCCTCCTGCTCCCCCTTCTGATTAGCTGCACCCCTGAAATGAAACGAGGATGACCCCGGGCTTCCGGCTCTCTGGCTGCAGATGGTTCCTTTCACGGAGTACAGGACCCAGCTGCTGGCGCGGGGTCGGCTCCAGCCAAGGCGGGAAGGCAGCCTCCTGTGACCCGGCCATCGCACGCCCGGCGGCAGGGCAGGGTGGTCACACTGGGTGCAGGCGGCTGTCCCCCCGAGCACATGCCATCTTCTCACTGCGGGGCAGCCGAACGTGCCCAGTGCCCAGGGTCAGCGCTTGGAGACCGTCTTCCACGGATGAGGCCGGACCCGCCTGCTCTGCACGATGCTTCAGAAACGCCCATCAAATGAAACTGGTTTTGCACACATTCAAAAGCCTGGCCTGGACCTTTGTGACCTGGGCCCGTGCCCTTTGTGTCCAACAGCCACGAGTTCTCTACAGCTTGATGACAGTCCCCCAAGTGCACCTTCAGGCTCCGTTCTGCAGCGTGGGCAGGCTTTGGCCAAGTGCCCCGGGAGACAGCTCGTCTCTCCCAGGTCCGTGGGCGTGTCCGTGGTCAGACCTCAGCTGCGCTTCTCAAGTTCCTTTGTCCAAAAACGTTCTCCCTTAATCCACAAGCAACCCCAAATATTGACAGGTCCCCTGCGACTCTGACGTTGGCTAAGTCCTTAGAGTTTTGTTTTCTGGGGAGGAGCATCGTGGGGGGCGGGGGTGCTGCCGAAGCCCAGCGGGAAACTGAGAAGACAAGGGCGAGAACCAGACAGAGGAGGCAGGTGACCGGGGCTGGAGGATGTGGGTCGGTGCTGCTGCCCGGCCGGGAACAGAGATGGTGATGTGAGGTTTTTTGTGCCCCCAAGGGGAAAACCCTCCAAAAATCCCAGCTGTGAACTTTAGTGAAAAGAGTTTCCTGACTGTTTTCCTGTGCTTCGTTTAGCGTAGACTAATTCTTATTTCTCGAACAGGGAGGTAGACCTACAGATGTTCGGGGCTTCGACATTCCGCGTATTCGGCAAGTTCTGTGTTGACTAAAACCATGCCGATGTGTATGTCACTCGGCATTTACTTTAATGGAATTAACGAGGGGTCAGATTTCAGAGTGGCCACTGCTGTCCACCCACTCGTGTCCTCTGACTACAGTCCACACCCCGCAAGGACGAAACCGAATCCTGTCCTCCCCTTTTCGTAGCCCTTCCTGTCAAGGAAAGTACCCTGTGTGCC
This sequence comes from Mormoops blainvillei, assembly GCA_004026545.1. Classification (NCBI taxonomy): domain Eukaryota; kingdom Metazoa; phylum Chordata; class Mammalia; order Chiroptera; family Mormoopidae; genus Mormoops; species Mormoops blainvillei. Next base: position 113,242 of record PVJD01003785.1, read on the forward strand.
CCAAACCTCCATCTCCCCCATGAGACTATTCCCTAAAGCTGTTTTTGGTCTAATTTAAATAAATGGAGAAGGTAGATGGCACAACCCCATTCCTGACTGAAATTATCAGCAGAGCTACACCTGTATTTTTAAAGGCATACACTTTATTTATCATTTAACTTTTTTATTGTTGACACTGTTACAGATGCTCCGATTCCCCCACCTCTGCCCACATCCTCCTAGCCCCTGTCCCCCCTTCCCTCGCCGTCACCACACTGCTGTTTCTGACTCATGTACGTTTTTTTTTTCGGGCTAATCCCTCCACCTTCTTTCGTCCAGTCCCCGCTCCCGTCTGAGATCCAACAGTCTGTTTCATGCATCCGCGCCTCTGGTTCTATTTTGTTTGTCAGTTTATCCTGTTTATTAGATTCCACAAGTAAGTGAGATCATATGGTCTCTGTCTTCCTCTGACTGGCTTATTTCACTTAGCTTGATAAAAAATCGGTTTTTTCACTCTGCTCCTGAAGCATGAGGAATTCGCGTGATCCCTTAAAGCTAGTGTGTATGTATCAGCACCAGAGCCGCGTCTTTGATGTGCCGGGTGTGTTATCACACTTTCATCCGAGTCGTTTGAAGTACACCACTTTAAAATTCCCTCCCCACGTGGGCTGTCCCTGGACATGTCTCCGGCCCCCGTGCTCATCCCCAGAGTGTCATGGGGGTGGCTGTTTGCTTTCCACCTGTGACAGCTCACTAGTCGCCCGAGAGACAGCCAGTACCGTGGGCGACTGTGGGAAAATTCGGATAATCCCCTGTTCTCTGAAGAGCACCGTCAGGGTTAGAAAATGATTCACTCCAGTGGCCTTTGAAGGAAAGCCATTTCAGGTTTAGCAAGAAGGTGGGACCCACGTGTCCTTCTGGAAGACGACATCGTGGGAAACGGCAGTGTGTCACCGCCCCGCAGCCGGGGCGCTGTGCCCGGTGGTCCGACCTAAGCGGAGGTGCCCGGACCTCGGGGTCCGCGCAGGGCGGGGACACGCCCGGATCGGCGATGTGCTTGGCATGGGGTTTGGCCAAGGTCTTCAGCTTTATGCCTTTTTGGAAAAAAAGATATTGTGAATTTGCTGCCAATGCGTGGGCTAGAAAATACAAGCAAGAAACACTTTTGTTTTTATTTTAATTTTTATCCAACTTCCTCTCCCCTGGAAATTCTGCAGATTCCTGGCATACTGACCTGATAAGCCGCCCTGAGTCTGACCGTGTGGCTTCCATGCTCACACGGTCCCCTGGCAGTGACCACACTTGGGTGCGCTTGTCACCTTTCATTTGTAGGCTCCTTCCTGCCTCTCAGCAGGTCTAGTGACGTGGCCCCCGACTGTCACCCGTGACGCCCTCTGCGTGTCTGTCTGCATAGAAACCACCCCCGAGGTGGCTCGAGACGGGCTGATTGTTCTTCCCACGAGGACACGCCCCGAAGCGTGTCCGTTCCCAGACAGGGCAGGGACGAGCTGCTCCCCTCTAGTCTGGCTGCTTTCGCGAAACCACTCCCAGGGCAGACGCCATGGGTCGAGTTTGGGGGTTTCGTTTTCTCTGCTCCGTAAGGGACACAGCCCGTCCCCCAGGAGCGCTGTCCTGACCGGGAAGCCACACGGGAAATTCTAAGTGTGCCGGTTTGGGGCTGACACCTTCTTGTTTTCTGTCCATCTGCAGCTTGATTGGCTCAGGATGGGGAACCACGCCGGGAAGCGGGACGCCGGCGCTGAGAAGGGCCACAAGGTAAGACAGAGGGGCCCAGGGGTCCCCCGCACTCACGCTTGTCCCTGCGATGCGACGCCATCCTCTGGGTGGGCACCGCGGAGCGAAGCCCCGGAGATGCCAGGGCCGCACCCGGCACACCGACGACAGCCAGAGCTCTCGGACCGCTGGGGCCCGGCTGCCCTTTCCACGAGTTACTGCGCAGTGTTTGCAAAATGCAGAGAAACAGGGATGGGCGGAGGAAGACCCCGTGGGTCATTCCCGCTGGCAGAGCGGACTTCTTCGCATTTCTAGCGTGGCACTTGCGTTTCCCACCTTATTCCTCTGCTCGGCGCTGGCTTTGCTCTTGGCGAAGGCTCTGCTCTGCCTGCAGTCCCCCAGGAGGGTCTGCGAAGGGCAGTTCTCCAGCCCTTGGCCGCTGAGCTGCCCACGGCAGGTGACACACCACCGTCACCGGGCTCTCGGCTGCCCCCATCCCTTCGTTCGCTGCTTCCCCAGCACCGAAAAGCCACTTCGTCATTCAGGTGATGAGCACACAGGCCTGACACTGTGTGCAAAACGGGGAATCACCCTCATCTGGGGGGGGAGGCAGATTATCTGAGTTATTTGGCACTTGAACGCAACATATAATTATGTGTTACAACTCAAGATCAAGGGCAGTTTGCAGAATGTCAGGGCGCTGAGGGGGGACCCCTCACCTGCACACGGACATGGTCCCTGGGGTCCAGCGCCCCGACCTGGGTGGAGCGTCCGCCTCGGGACCCCTGTGCACGATCCCGGGGCCCGCCCCCGTCAACTGCCGTGACCTGGCAGCGGCGGTCCCTCTCTGATCGGTGCCCGGACTCAGTTTCTGCATCAGCCGTGTGGGCAGCTGCCCATTATTGGCCTTCAGATCGTCTTCCAAGGCCCGTGAGAGATCGTCCCAGGTGTTCACGTGCGCTCTTAGCTGCGGCCGCAGCGGAGCCACCTCGCTTTCCCGGGGGCTGTCAGGGCCCCGAGACTCGGAGGGGATCGGCAGTCGCCCCTCCCACTGGAAGGAGGACCGACTCCTGACGTCATGCAGCTGGTTCTGGGGAATGCCGAGTGGGGAATGATTCGGGATTTTCTAAAACTGGCCATCTGGGTGTCATGGGCCAGAGTAGCGCTGAGCTGGGGCCCGTTCGGTGTCTGCGAAGGGCCAGCTGGGGACAGGGCCCCGCCGGGAGGGCGCAGTGGAGACCGCCGCGGAGGGACAGCGAGCGCCCTGGGGCTTCACCCCGGGCGCTGGGGCGGGCGACTGGCTCTCCCGCCGGCCCAGAAGCCCTCGCCGCGGCCGGCGGCTTCCTTCCTGCTGCCGGCGGCTGTGGTCGAGCTTCGCCGAAGTGAGGTGGCGGAGCGACAGGGAGGCCGACGCTTGCCCGCGCTTGCGCGTCTGCTCCGACGTCTTCGAACTTGCTAATGCCTTCAAAGCAAGTTCGAAACTGGGAGTTTAAAAGCCATGGTTCCTGGAGGCGGTTGTCACGTGTAAGACTGCCATTGATTTTTTTGTTGTTGAGTTGACAGAAAGCAGCTGCTGCTTGTCAGAGGGCAGGCTGCACGGTTACACGTGACCAGAATAGAGAGCAAAGACGGGAGTGCCCGCCCAGGGAGCGTCGGTGGAAGGTTCTGGAACGGGCCTGGCCTCTGGGGTATTTTGCAGTCTCCGGCGTCCCCATTTCCCGCCTCCCCGGAGGGAGTGGGGTTTCCCTTGAGCTGTGTCTTCACATCTGAACTCTCGGACACGGAACTCTGTCCCCGCAGGAATGACCTTGAGGAAGGGAGGCCACCGCATCTGGTCACTTCTCTCCCTCGTGCGGCTGCCGCCGTGAGAAGCGTGCAGCCGGGAAACGTGAGAAATAAGGACGACCGCAGTTTATCTTCACACACTTGCTCATTTTCCAAAATAAGTGAAATCAAGTGATGGGCGATTAAAACTTTTGAAACTCTAACAAACGGCAGCATTTTGAAAACTTGCCTTCAGCTGCGGGGGACCTGGAATAGGCCCACCTTTGCGCCGTCTCTGGTGCTGGGCTCGGGCTCACAGAGGTTCTCCTAAGGTGCCTGCCCGTATTTCTGGATTTTTCTACTTAATCAGTTTAAGAGGAAAAGGGATTTGACCCTGAAACACAAGATCAGTGAGCGTGCGGAAACTAGGCTGCGGTGTGAGCGCTACAGCGGTGGGGCTGGAGGGGTCTGTTGATGCTGGGAGTTAAACGGATTAGTTAGTGTAACTGTTCTCTGGGGCCCAGTGCGCGCCAGGCGGCTGCTCGGGGAGGGGGCCGGGTAGTTACGCAGTCCACCCCCCGCCCCGGCGAGACTCCCGGCAGCCTGCGTGGGAATGACGCCCTGGGAGGTCAGACTGTTTGCAGATAAACGCACGGGTACCAAAGCCACCCTGCTCCTGGTGGACTGACTGCATCTCTCCTCTGACTGGAAGATTCGCTGCCCTCACCAGCACTGGCGCCCCGGCTGTGGAATGGCTGACAACCCCCTACACCGCCCGGGGTTATTGGCTTCTGGCGGGGGCGGGGTCCCAGGACGCCCCGCCCCAGGCGCAGAGGGCTGGGGCTCTTCTGTGCGCGCTCGGTGAGCTCCGTGCCCGTCGCAAGCCCTCTGCTTTCCTCGTGGGCCGCACCCACCGCTCCCTGGGGGCCTGACTGTCGGCCCTGCTCCTGGGTGTGTCCTCGGTGTCCCCGCCTGCGCAGTCTGGCGGTGGCCCCTATCCAGCGCGTCTCCTCCACAGGCCAGGTGACTGCTGGTGGGTTGCACCTGAGGGTGCCAGCCCCCGGCCCCAGGGGCCTGCCGACCATGCCCACCGCCCACCGGGACAAGGGCCCTTCCAGACCCTACGTTCAGCATCGCTATTCTCTCCTGCCTCCCGCTCGCCCTGCGCTTCCCGCTGAAGCCAGCGCTGTCACTGTGATGACATCACAGGAGGGAAGTCGACTCCCCGAGAAATTCGCTTGCTTCGGCCCCCAGCCTCCGGCCTGGAGCCGTGTGGCGGGGCACCCCTAAATTTCCCTTTCTGGGTTGGACTGCAGTGCGTTGGCCATTGCCAGAGCCGTCCGCATAATTTCCACTTTCTCAGGCAGGTCACATAAACAAGTTTGCTTGAGGCCTCAGGTAATTCTTAGGTTAATCATGAGATACATATGCAAGCGCTGAAGGAACTGAAACCTAGAGGCTCCTCCTCCCTGCAGATGCGCAGACACCTGCGATGCAGCGGGTGCACAGACGGCAGGTGCGCGGGCTCGCTGGGCCTGGCGGGGAGCTCAGCCGCCCTCAGCTCCTCGCGGCCCCTCTCTCTCTCCCCAGCTCACTCTCTCCCTCACACCTGCGCCCGTCCAAGACGCCCCGTTGACCTCAGAGGTACAGCAGGAGAAGTCCTTCCAGTAGGCACGAGGCGCATTAAAGGGGCAGCTGCCGTGTTCTGAGTCCTCCCCACGCAGGCGCCGGCCGCAGCGGGTCAAGCGGGAGGTTCTGCTGTGGCGGGAACGTTCTGGGCCTGTGGCGTCCACTGCCGTACTCATTAGGCACACGTGGCCAGGAAGCGCAGGGCGCGTGGCTAGGCCAACTGAAGACCCGCATTCTTAATGCTCTTTAAATAATTCAGGTTTAAATGGCCGCATGTCCGAGTGATAGCGCAGCCCCGCTGGATGCCAGCGATCATCACCCCAGTCCCAGGGGTCCCATGGGCATCAGCTCCTTTCTGTCAGTGAAATCGGGGTCTTCCCCAAGGTCGAACAACTCCATGCCAAAGTTCCAGTAATACTGCATTCAGAAGGTAAAATCCCCCGACAGCCACAAACACACATAAGCTATCATCGGACTTGCTGTGACTGTCTGTCAATCATGAAACAAGAGAAGGTCCAAGGCCTGAAAAGCAACATTTCTCCCGAACGTGCGCCTTTGAGAAGATACCACATTCAGGTTCTCGGTGAAGCGAAGAATGGGACTCCTTGATCCTGCTGACCAGCGTCTGTCAGCACTTGCGGGTCTGAAATTCTTGAGACGCACTTAGGTGGTTATTGCAGTTCAGGTGCCTGGCTTGGGTGTTGACAGAGTGGAGACAAGCCTCAGCCTGGTTCGTTTCTCCGGCTCCCACAGCAAGTCGGAGCAGGTTTCCCTTCGAGGCTCGCCCCTCCGATCCCGGCGATAGCGGGCGAAGTGCCGAGGAAGGGCGCCTGCGTGCGGCAGGGAGCGCTCTGGCTGCCAGGCGAATTTGTCCCCGCATTCAGAGTGAGGAACCCGAAAGGCAGGTGCAGTGAGAGCTCTGTGAACCTCCTCTCCCTTCCCCTTCTTAACCTCCCCGCCTTGGTATGCACATTAAAACCTGGTTTTCCTTAAGGAGGTTTTATTTCCGCCTTCTCTAAAGTATAGAACACATCAGAAGATGGATAAGAACAAAGTAAGTGCTGATGGTTTATGGCGCTGATTGCCAGATGAGGGCAGGACGCTGTCACCTGCCTGGCACAAGGTCCGTCATTCAGTAGTCACAGAGGGCGGTGACTCCGTGCCCGTCTCGCGGTGAAGGAGGAATGGGGGGCAGGGGAGCGTTCGCAGAGCTGGGTGCACGTTCAGAAAAATGGCTAAGCTCCGATGTATCTTTGCGTTCGTCTTTTGTGCAAAATCTCCCTTCGACGCTAGGCCTCTGGCGCTCCTGCCTTCTCTGCGCTGCAGGAAGCGACCCAGCAAACAGGCACAGGCAGAGGGCAGACGTTCACTCTGTGACGCTCAAGGCAGCGTGTCCCCTTCCAGTTCGGATCCAGTTCCCCGCGGCCTAATCCCTTTCTCAGTGACGCACCAGATCCTTTCCAACTGAACGAGGCCTGATGCAAATTAGCTGTAAATGCATTTGGATTAAGCTCCCGCTCGCAGAATCCGTCCCTCCCTGCTCTGCCTCCATCTGTCCCCGCACCCTTCCTGGTGTGACTCTCCTTCTCATTCTACTTGACCAGCTGTGAGAGCAGTTGCTTCCAGAATAAATGGCAAGATCTTTGTGTTCCTGAAATAGAAGCCGGTGTGTTCACGTACATGACAGGCCCGCTGAGCAACCCCTCTGGCTCTCGGTACTTCGGCTGCGGTGGCTTCTAAAAGCCCATGTGCAAGTTAACTCCTGGTCTCACTAATTTGCACGCACTGTCTGAAGGACACTACGGTTTCAGTTACACTCCGAGCGACCCCCAAGCTGCCCACACGGCGCTAGTATCTTCCGTTACTTATGCAAAGGCACTTAGACAAGGCTGAGAATGAGCCGCTTTTTTACGAGACAAACCCAAAATGCTGAGTAATGAGCTCAAGGCTATAAAAGCTGGTTTTATTACACCCCCCCCCACACACACACACTGTGGAAGGACTGAGACCGGACTCCGACGGGGGCCACGCCTGAGGAGGATGGCCCCGCCCCTGCCCCTGGGGCGTGGGTTCGGGGTGCTCCCTGGATCCTCCAGTATGGGACACCTGCTGCCCTGCGCACGTGCAAAGAGTTTAACGCCCTTCTCCCAAGGCTTTCAAGTGCAGTTGGGGGTTTCCGGTTTGAGCTAATTAGGTTTCCTCTGAACCTGATGGAAGCAAGTCATTGTGGAGAGCAGATGCTCCCCTGGCCTCCCGGACCCCTGGCAGCCTGCCGGGGGGACCCCGAGTGCCGCTTTGTGGGTGACGCTTACAATCTCAACCATGTCAAGAGGAGGCATTTGATAGGCAATATTTCTTTAGGACACGCAAGAAATATCCACTCCTGTATTTAAAGGAAATTAAAAAACCCGTCCAGCGCTAGAGCCCACGGGTTCCATCCCACGGTTTGCGATCCAGGGGGCCACTGGGGGCCGCGAGCACGAGAGGCACCGCAAGCTAAACTCGCACCGAAGACGCGCGCGGGGCGGGCGGGGGAGGCTGTGGGCCCACAGAGGAGCCACGAGTGGAGGGAGCAAGGCGTCCGTGCGCTTCTGGGTCATGGCGGGAGGGGACGCCAGGCTCACGGTGGGGCACGAACGGCCGTGCTGCTCTGGACGCGAATGAAAACTGCGCAGCCAAAAACAAAGCGCTGGGCGCACGGCAAGCAGCCCCCCTCACAATGACTGAGGTGCCAACACTACTGGGTAACAAGTCTCATTTACATGAGGAAATACTTTGAAATCTACCTTCATCACGGTCATTTTTCCTCATTGCATTTTCTCTGAAATTATTATGGAAAAGTAAGTGGGCTCTTAGGTAGGTCAGCTCTCACATACGTAGGCTAATGGAGGGAAACAGGCCCAGATAGTTGGAAGAAAAAACCATAATGGCTTCAGATGCATTTAGACGCCGGCAGGCACAGACCCGATGTGGGAGCGAGGACACTGGGGACCGTGCCGGAGGTTCCGGGGTCACGGGGCTGGACGGCTGTTGGATGCCTGAGCGATTCATCACGTACAGGAAGCTCTTATTTCTTTGTCCTGAAAATTCCATGGCATCTGACACACAACGTCTTGGTTTTGTTTGTTCTGCTTGTGGACACTTCGCTTATTGAAAACATGTCATTCACAGGGGAATTTTTATATTCGCGGGTAGCAACACTTTCGGGCCTCGGAAACAAGCTTCTGTTTGGACAGAAATCAGTCACAGGTTTCCACGGGTGGCACATACTTCCCTTAGCTCGTCCCACCCACCGTGTGCACGTACGTCACTGGTATTGAGAGGGGAACAAGACCCAAGGAGGCGGGTTCAGACTGAGGTGTGTCTGTCCCCTCTACTCTGTTCTGCCTGCGGCTGCTCTTAGTTAAAAGAGGACAGAAGACGTGGTTTTGTTGCTGCGGGTCCCACGGCGCACGGGGCCGGCGTGAGCGCCAGGGTGTGCCTGCCTGTCCCACCTGAGCCGTGGACCCAGCTCGGAGGCTGCGACCATCTGACCGACCCTCTCCCTTCGCTGTAAACGTCCAGCTTTCACTGTGAACCTACAACGCTCTCGCCTCCGAGACTCGACGCGGCTTCACACACCCTGCGAGGGAAAGACGCGGCTCTCATAGGAGGGGGCCGCAGGTTGGAAGGGGCGAGCCGATTTTAGGTGTTAAAGCACCAAAACTGCCTCCACGTGAAGAAAATGGCGGCTAAGTTGCGTGAACGAATTACTTCCCAAATCAAACTATTATTTTGTGTTCAGTGAAGACTATACTGCATCAGCATAGCACAAATGTGGAGCAAATACGCGACATGAATTTATGGCTGAGAAAAGAAACTACCAAGACATTTTTTCTGCTCCAAGGTTCGCTCTCTTCTAAAATTAAATAGGTAGATATGAAAAAGTAGGTATGCGCCCACCTTCCGTCCCCTCTGCTGTAAGAGAGAAACTGTGAGCTACTCTCAGACAGGATGGAACTGAACCGCTTCCTCCGTGGCCCTTGCTGGGACCCGCACACTGTGAGGTTCGGGGACAGAAAGTGTCTAAGGCAAGGTCCCCACTGTTATCAAACAGAGTGTCTGTGAAGATGTCACATCTCGGAGGGGGTCAGGAGGGACAAGGGCACAGGGAAGCCACTGAGCACGGCTAGGGCTGGTGGGGCCTGGGCCCCCGGACCTCTGCCTGCTCCAGCGTCAGGAGGCGGGGAGGTGGTCCGGGCAGAGGGACGGCCAGGTTTCTGTGGCTTGTCCTCTAAGGTGGGCTGTGGATGTTTGTCCCCGCTCCCAGGAGGGTCCCTGCTGTACCACGTCCCAACAGCACTGAGCACTGTTTTCAACTTTGTCAGTATGTTAAAAAACAAAACAAAACAAAAAAACGACCAGGGGTAGGGTCAGAGTCAGCTCATTTATTGTCTCAGGGATGCTGTTCGGTTCCTTTGCCGTGAAAATACACCCCCTGGACGGAGACAAGGCGGCCTGCAGGGTCCTCTACGGAAACCCCCGCGAGCCAAGGCTGCCACAGACCTTGTAGTCTCCTGTGGGAGTGGGAGCGACCGGCCCACACAAGGGCAAAAGTGCAGGGGGTTATTTTGTTGCTAAAATCCTGTTTTGTTTTGTTTTCCAGGACGGTGAAGCTAACAGAGGAGAGCCTGAAAGAAAGAGGACCCTTCGCGAACTTTCCCGGGAGACCTCGGGAGACAGCGATGTGTTTGGTATGTGACAGAATAGCTGGGAGACGTGGTTTCACGGGACAGCCGTGTGCAAATGCACCCTCACTTGGGGGAGGTTGTGACTGTTTCAGGTACGTGGGTCGTCTGTGCCCCTGTTCTCGTTATTGAAAACGTGACCCTACAGGAACGCGCAAGGCGAGCCCTTCACCAGCTGCTCACGACCCCTTCCCCCCAACGTGACCGCCCCGGGGACCGTGGGGTCCGGGCCCCTCTTGTTTTTGCCTTTTTTTGGTTTATTTGGCACATTTTTTTGTACACAGACACCAGGGGCTTCCCAGATTTTCCCTTCTTGGCGATATTTCTCTGCTTTGCTCACTCGTGGGTGGGTGACAGAAAGCCGGACAGTGCCTGGAAAAATCACAAACGAGGAAGTGAAATTGGCCCACGGCCTAGACCAGGGTGTTTATTTTCACTACAAGAGCAACTCAGGAGGCGTTGGGAAGTAACTCCTTTCTATAAAGCTGTACTTTTTCTTGCTGCCCGGGGACATAAGCTGCCCTTACGTGTGGCCATCCCTGCTCCCAGGACGGGATGGATGGGATCTTGTGTGGTCCGTACGTGAAGGCTCTTGGCCCCGCCTTGGCCTCGTGACAGCAATGCTTGGTGATTCTCCCAGGACCCCACAGGCAGGCGAGACTCCAGGGCTATGTGACAGCTTCCTGAAGTGGTGAGAACAGGGCACCGTGAAGCCTAAGATCCCACTGTTCCCCCCAGGGAAGTGGAGCCACCGAGACACTGTCCCTGTCCCCAGGGCCGCCCAGTGGCATGTCTGCGCATGGGTTAGGTCAGGAATAAATCCGTCTGAGAACCTCTAAAATGAAGGTTTCTTTACACTATGTCTTTACTCCTATCTTCCAACTACACGTGCATATAAACGCATAAAAGGGAGTGACAACTTGCAAACGCCTGACTTTAGGTGTTATGCATGAGTAAGTTTTAGAATTATTTTGGTCCAGTGAACTTATTTCTAAAGCAAACCCCATCTTTATCATTATCCCGCTGGTTAATTGCGTTTAGGGTTATTTGTAACCACGCCCACACCGCTGCTACTATCAGACACGCACTGTGTATGTGCGCCCACGTAACGTGTCTGCCGCGTATCGTGAAAGGGGCCTGTGACAAGCCTGGCCCTCACATGAGGAACATGACACAGTCCCCACGGCGCTTTCCAAGGCAGCCCTCGCACACCTTCCCAAATGCACACTCGGCTTGGAGAACCGCGACCCAGGCTTGGATGTGGACACCAATGGGAATGCAAATATTTCAGTCGGGTTGCAAACTCGGACTTGTCTCTTCATGGCAAGAACAGCCAGGAGCAGGCGTCGGCCCGTTTGGTTTCCCGGGACTTCCCGGAGCCCAGAGCCTTTCCCGTCGGCAGGAGGAACGCACCTGCACACCCTCAGCCGTCCAGGGACAGGATGCAGGTCGCTCACCGCCGCCTCTGCACAGGCAGAGCTGACGATCAACTGAGGTCGGGTCGCAGCAGAGGGGAAGGACCTGACCACACTCCCCCTGCGTCTGACCGAGAGCGAGTGGCCTGGACGGCTAAGGGTTCCATCGCTGTGCCCAGCCACCCTGAGGAAGGAAGGCGGACAGACGGGGCGGCCCACTGAGCTGCCGGGCGTCCACTTTTGGGCCCACTAATCCCTGTTCCTGATGCTTCCCTGGGATCCAGAGACACCCTGTTCTGCAGGGCAGAGCCACTGAGTAAAGGCGCTAAATATCCCTGGCTGTTTGCCTTCTCCGCATAACATGGGAAAGTACACATGTGGATCCTCTTTAAATTACAAAGTGTCCCGCAAACATCACTCTGAATGAAGTCAGCAGAGAAAAAACTTGGCGTTTTCGTGACCAAACAGAAATTCCCTGAGCGGGACAGGGAGCCGGCCTTGGCGTCCTCAGCACCACGAGTCCTCAGCTTCCGCGAGTCGCTGTGTCAGAAGCATCAGGGTTGTGAGGAAAAAGAGAGGCAGTTGTCTGTCACCAACTCGTTTCTGCAGGTCACACGGCCCCCAGGCTCTGCGTTGTACTCAGCCGGTCCGAGTCCCCACTGAGGACTGAACTGGTGGCCCTGGAGAGTCTGTATGTGGCCGGGCAGAAGGCGGCCGCACAGGGACGGAGCCGCTGCTCCCTCCGCAGGTCGCACAGCGGGACCGGGCCACCTCCCCCTGACCTATCGCTGACCCAGCAGCGCACTCTCCAGTTTTATTTACTTTTCCATTTCATGGGAAAATCTCACTGAAGGGCTGATTTAGATCTAAGCAAATAACACACTGGAATGCATTCTGAATCACTTTCTGTGACTGATTTCCTGACAGCGATACTTCAGGGTGGCTTCGCCTGGGTGACCCAAAGAGGAAGAGAGCATTCTGAGGGTGTCGTCCCAGCTCAGGGGAAGGGTGTTGTTTTGCAGTAGGCCTGTCGCTAAGCTTCTCTGAGCCATACCCCCGACACGTGACACACACTGCCCTCATCATTAGAAAACCAGGCGGGAAGGAAGGCGCTGTCACCCCATTCCCCGCTCCGAGCTCCCTCATCAGGGGCTCAGACAAGTTCAGTGCACTGGACAGAAGTCTTGGGTTTTCTCAGTTATACTGACAAAGGAAAGAAGTCCCCAAAAGAGGGCGCCCTGCTCTCTCTGGAAGCCCTGTGGCTCCTTCCTAAGGGACCTGCCTCTCCAGAGCTGGAGCAGCGAGGAGGGGCCCTTCACTCGGGATGAGGCCCTGCCAAGCCCACAGGGCCGTTGGGAGGGACGTCCGGATCAGAGAATGCCACCTTCCGGCCCCCACTGACGGCACCACGCCCAACTCAGTCCCGTGTGGGCCGTCAGCAGGGCGAGACCCCACTGAAAATCACGGGCAGTCCGCTGCCCGTCCACGGCCCCAGTAACGGGGACAAGCCCACTGGCCCTGCAGCCCAACCACAGGGCAGCCCCCCGAACTGCCACCTGTGTGGCAACCAGAGGGGGCCCGTGGGCCGGGGCTGCTGTTACTGTCCCACCCGGTGCACCGCCTCCCAGATGCCGGGCCTCCCCCGAGCCCCGCCGTGGCCTGGGGCCGCCTCCGTGCGATGTGCCGTGTGTTTACATGTGTGCGTCCTGTCCCTCTTGTGCTGGGTTTTCCTCTGAGGCTCATTCTCCTGAAGATGACGAGGTCTCGGGGGCCAGGGCTGTGGGGTCTACCGGTGGTGCAGTGACTGGGGACACCACCTCACCTACCGCCCTGTGCCCTCCTTTTTCTAAGACAGCCTCTGTATTGACAAAAAGTGCCACCCAGGCCGCATGCCCTGAGGCCAAACAGAGGAGGACCACGCACACGTGCGCTTGTGCCTCGGAGCATGTGCGTGTGTGTGCAAGGGTGTGCGTGCATGGGGGTGTGTTTGCACACAGACGCTTGCAAATGGTCTTTCAACCAACAAAATACCCCTGGCCCCCCGTGAGTTACTTTGTTCCTTGAGTCATGAACTGCCGAGGTCACTCTTGCCCCGGTGTCTCCACAGACACGGGGTCCGCGAGGCAGGGCTGCGGCTGCGGCTGCGGGCGCCGTTGTTCCGACCTGTAACTGTGAATCCACGTGGCAGTGAGACCCCCGCCCCGCGGCCCCCGAGGGTCGAGGGCAGCGGCCGCCTCTTGACTGAGGAGCTCCGTCCCCTGAGTCCTGTGATGTCTGGTGTCTGCCCTTCTGGTGCCCCTGCCAACAGCACTGCCCTGCAGGCGTCCCCGGTGACCTTGAGGACAGGCAGGGGCCAGAGGCAGTAGGCTTCTCAGTAGATGCAGGTGGGGACTCCGCAGGACAGTGTCCTTGCAGACAACAGAGGTCCGGCTGGCATCCCCCGCTCCCTGAGGCCACACCAACCTGTCGCAGGGGACGCTGGTGTCGGTCAGCCTCTGCCGGGCCTTTTAAACCTAGGAGACGGAGCCCCACTTTGACATTCTCAAGAGAGAGGTGTCTCCGAGGAGGGAGGGCTTGGCCGGGCTCCCGGCCCTGCCCCCGCGGCGCCACAGGGAGAGAGCAGGTGTGCAGGGACGGGGCAGGGGCGGCCTGTGCTGTGCAGAGGCGGCGGCCGGGGCTCACCCTCTGCGTGCTGGGCTGGCGGAGCACACCCTGCCCCGCCAAGTCCAGGAGCAAATGGTGCTGTGGTCCATCGAGGCCCGTTCCCGGGGGCAGCGGCCGCACCCACAGGATGGCCCTGGGAGAGGGGGCACCGCTACCCGCCCTGGGCACCTGCCTACCCACAGGTCCCGGCCTTCAAATGCCACGTGCGCCTTGGGGTCACGTAAGGCCAACAGAACCACAATAGGACAACTGAACAACTTCCAGAACAAAGAGGGACACCGGCCTCACCCTGGCACAAACAGCAGCTGTGATGGGCGTGGCCGGCTTGCAGTGGCCGCCGGGCTCCGACCCGGGGCGCGGAAGGCTCTGGGCCCCTGGGCCTCGGTCCCGATTTGAAAGCACCCGTGTTAGGGTTCCCTCAGTAAACGTTACTGTTTCTAATCTCCCGCGTGGATGTGGGAGCTGCGGTGTGTCTGTGGCACCGTCTCTAGCGACTCTTGCACCGCCGCCCCCCTGCGGGGTGGGAGGTGCCGGGGCCCTGAGCCCCACTCATTGCAATGACGGGAGGGGCACCCAGGCCCCTCCTGCACGTCTTGGAGGGCGGGCCTCCCTCACCGCCCCCTCACTTGCTCCGAGAGTCGCCGTCAGTGTTTGCTGAACTGAACAAGTCCTCAAAAAGGAAAATGAGACGGCTTGCTGGGCTCCAGGCGGTCTTCCCCCACACTCCTGCCTGTCCCTCAAGGGTTGACGGGTCGGGGCCCAGCACCGGCTCCTGCCCCGTGTCCCTGCTGTGTCACCACACTTCACGGGTGCTGCTGGGTCCAGAACCCCACGTCCAGCATCCAGAGGTTCAGAAGCAGCCCGTACCTGTGCCGGCAGGCGACCTCACCGCACCTGCGCTGTGGCAACAGTGGCAGGGGCCGGGGACTCCCACAATAGACATGGGATGCGACGCGGTGTCAGCAGATACAATTCTGTCCTTAAGGACGTACAAGGCAGCTCAGAGCTGTTTATATCGGTCACCAGCCAGCGAAACGCAGGTAGATGGATGCAATTCCGGCACATTAAAATCAGAATGTTTCATTAGGTGGGCGTATCGCACCCAGGCCATTCTCATCTCAGGCTGCGGAGCCCCAATTCTCCAAATTACAGGCAATTCACATGAGGAGGGGCCTCTCCATCAGCAGTGACCACGCCCAGATGCTTGGATCTCACATGTTACCTGGTTTTGTTAGAAAGTTCACCGTTAGTTGAAACTTATTTTTCAATTGCTTCAAAAAATTGTCTCTTAATGTTCCATTCCTTTCTCCTGGAGCCTCTGTTACAAGCCACAGACGAGGTTGGCGGGAGCTGGGTCAACCCCAGGCGGCTCTGAGAGCTGAGGTGCCCCGGAGCGCCCGGCACGAGCCGCACACAGAAGTCACATGTTAGGTGCGGACAGATCCACCCCCGTGACCCACGTTCCTCTCAGTCCGGCCCAGGTCTGCAAGGACTCACACGGATAAGCCACCACCTTCACATCACAGCATGGAGCGGCCGGTCAACCCACTGCGGTGACAGTGCCCGTGGACATCAAAAGCCTCACCCCCGACAACCCACTTTGTAATGGAGATGGTCCGTACTCTGCATGTGGACGTCTGTAGATTCAGGAAAAGGGACTTGGCGACCTACTCCGGCCCTGCGGTGAGCGACGCTGGCCCTGAACTGAGCAGGCCGTGACACCAGCCCACGCCGCCCGGGGCCTCCACAGCGCCTAGCAGGTGACACCAGACAGCTGCACCCTCCCCTGCTCAGACAGCAGGACCCCTTGGAAACTCCCCAAGACTTGTAGGAAAGGACGTCAAATTTTCTCTGAGATAAAAGTGAAAAATGTTGCGGTGAGATTCAGGAGAACTTTTTTCCATCTGGGAGAACTTGGAAATACACACACGCTCATGCGTATGTGCGTGCGACTCTTATCATGACGCGTAAATGCGGACTTTCCACATATGGTAATTCCCTTATGAAATGATCAGCCCACTCAAGGTTCTTCAACAAAACATAAGTGTAGATTATTGTAAGGGTCCGTGGTGATCAGGTTAGAATTTTCATAAATGAATCTTTTAAACTATCTCTCCACTAAATGAGCAGACGGGGGGTATTTTCCATTTCTTCAGTTGGACACCCTAGAAAACGGAAATGGTGTCTGATTATGTGGTCATGAAAAATTTTTTCAAAATGATTTCCAGTAAAGAAAATAACCAACCCCCCTCAACAAAAAATCTAAGAAATCGGTATTCACTTCGCTAAAACAGTATGTACCTGGAAATAGTTAAAGCTGCAGATAAAGAGACCGTGTTGTAAATATCTTGGAATGTCTCTTTTATTCCCATGTTCCTAACTGAAGGCACCACCTCTTCTCAATCTGAAACTCGTGGTTTAATGCCTGAGGTTTTTTGTAGGTATTTCACTGAATACTCCTTTACTGGGAGGGTTTTCGAG
Organism: Mormoops blainvillei; assembly: GCA_004026545.1. Classification (NCBI taxonomy): domain Eukaryota; kingdom Metazoa; phylum Chordata; class Mammalia; order Chiroptera; family Mormoopidae; genus Mormoops; species Mormoops blainvillei. The sequence goes on from PVJD01003785.1 coordinate 129,635, forward strand.
TTATTTTTATCCTTAGGAGACAGCAGTGCCTGCCGCAGCCCGGTACGGGCAGCTCTGTGGGCACCCCCTCGGGGCCGGGGCCGTCTGTGAAAAGCAGACATTGTGAGCGGGCCCATCCCCGCTCTAGACATTTGACACCATTGTTCCTGTGGCTTCCAGGGACAGAAAGAGCTGCAGCACAGATGGGCAACTGTCCGCAAGAAAAAAGCTAAAAGTAACCCTCTCTTTACCAAACCGCCCTAGAGCCAAGGTAATGAGGAAGTTTTACATTGTAAACCACGGATTATGCGTTTCCCACAGAGCAGATTATATACAAACTGTCACCGATGCTGACAGTGTCCTGGGTGACGTATGATAAACGTGTCCTCTGGATACTTAGAAGTGTTTTTAGAAGCCTGATGATTCGGCTCGATCCCGCATGTTAGTGGCGAGAAGGGACGCCAGGCAAACGGAGTTAAGTCTGAACTCGCGCCCTGTTCACCTGACGACAGCAGCGGCAGCGCGAGGCGGCCCGTCGCCCAGCGGCGGAGCCCGGACGCCTGCCGGGCCGGGGTGTAGACAGGCAAACCACTTCTGCTCTCCCGCCGCCACTCCTTTGCTTAGTTTGGGGGGGTTACAGGTCGATGCCAGACACCCTTGCGTTCAGCTCGCGCGCGTCCCAGGGGGCTCACGGAAAGTGACCGCAGTTTCCCTTCGACGGTGGCCGTTGGCTGCTTTTTAGCCGCACGGCGGCAGCTCCAGCCTGGACTTGGGTTTGTGCTGCTGTGATCAGGAGAAGTGTTACATGTTTCTGCTGGTCACGGACTGATAATGTAGGTTCTGTTGCACGAACCTCTTTAGTTGTTTTCCCCCCAAGACGTTGAGTGGCATTTTTTCCCAAAATAAACCGTCTTGTATTCTGTGATTATCTAGCAAACGGACTTCAAAACTGACAAGGAAGAGAAAAGATGACACGAGAAAATTCTGACACTCGGCCCTTGAAGTTGTGCAGGATACGCTCGTATGTGAAGGGCAGATAGATGCATTTCATCTGTGCAGTGGGGGTTTATAATTTATATGTGACTTCGCATTAATAAATTCCTTAATGAGCGGAGCAGTTTAGCCAATTTAAGAAGCGTGAGAGTCAAGAGGGAGAGTAATTTGTACCAAGGCAGGCATTCCAGCGCCACTCAGCTCAGAAGTTCTCGTTATGAAAGGGTGTCATGTATGTGACATTTATTCTGGGGACAGAATGGGCACTGTAGGTTCATCTCTGGGTTTCCTCCTGGTGCTCCCCCCCGGCTCCTTGGGATAAATGAGCAGAGACGCTTCTGCCCCACACTGTCACTCACGGCGCCCCCCCCGCCCCCCGCACCACCACGGGTGTGAGCGTCTTTGTCGGTGGTGCAGCTCTGGTCTGACAGCCTGGCCCGGGGTCCCATTCACCCATATTCACCTTCCGAGGCTGGGCCTGGGGTCCCTACCGAGGCTCTAGAGTGGCCCTGGGGTCTGAATTAAGTATAACTCACCCCCGAGGGCTGACTTCCTTTTGGCAAGCACACAATAGTCTTCTTGTCCAGAAATAATTGTCATTCATTTTATTCACAACTTAAACCCAATATGCTTGTTTAAAGTTGCGTTACAGATCAAACCACAAAGCTTCAACGGTGCAAGGAACATGTTACCGCGGCTCCTCGCTCTCGGGGCGCCAGCAGCAGCTGAGTAATGCCTGCCCTGGCCCCCGAAACCTGCCTTCCGCGGGTGTCTGTCCCTAACTGTCACGTCTGAGCCCCGCTAAGGCCGCACCAACTACTTACTCTTCAGAGCCCCGGTCTCACAGGGCCCGCCCGCTTTTTCAGCAAAGGGGCGGACGGTGACCGTTTCTGTCTTTACCAGCCGGCGGTCCACCTCATGCTTGCTCACCTCGACCTGTGGACGGGGTCGGATTGTCTGGGGCGTGTGTTTCGGCTTTTCTTGTGGCACGTCTCTCCCACAAAAGGAAGCAGGAAGTGTGGGACATCTCCTGGGTGCCCAGGGAGGACAGTGTGTCTTGGGTGGAGGATGGGGGTGGACCTGAGACCACCCAGAGCCAGGACAGGGCTCCTCCTTGACCTTGTCAAGCGTCCGGGAAGAGGCCCCTGTGCCATCGAGACCCTGGGCCACACCGCGAGCTTGAGCCTGGGCTGAGCCGTCCTTCCTGGGCAGCTTGCAGGGACCCGAAGGCCGGTGGGAGGTCACGTCCTGCGCCCTCAGCCAGGCACGAGACCGTCCCAGCCAGCGCAGCCGGCGCTTGCGGGAGGAGCTCCAGGGTGTAACCCTCGTCGCAGGCGAACCTGGGATTTGCACGCAGGTCAGAAGCAAGGTTGCTGCTCCCTCCTCTCCCACAGTGAAACCTGTGGCCAAAGCTCACAGAACCCGGCGGGAGCCTCTCAGAACCATCTGGAAGGACCCCAGGGATGAAGGGCCAGAATGAGTCCCAGTAAAGAAGGTGGCCAGCCCAGGAGCTGGGCTGGAGACAGCCTGCGTCCTTGTGGTCATTGAGGGTCATGGTCTTCAGGGCAGAGTGACCGCCGGAACCACAGCGGTGCACGTGGGACAGGCCCTCCACGAGTACTGGGCTCTTTTTGCCGAATCTCACGAACTCTACACCACCTGTGCTTGGGGGACTGGGCGTAGGGACCGTCACCCCTGCTGTGTGACGCAGGGATTCAGGCCCCAAGACGGGCACCGTAGAACCCCCGGCCCGACCCTGCTGTGGGAGGGTTTGAGGGGTGAGCTCTTTAGAGAAAATAAAAACTATATGTTCCAGGCACACAAAGGGGGCCTCAGTGTGAGCTGGGTGGGCTGATAAGACTCGTTTGTGAAAAGGTTTTAAAGAAACTTCTGCCGGAGCCGGGCGGGCGGCCGCGTGCCTCTCATAGATGCAGGATTGCTGCCGTAGCAAGTCCACGGCCACACCAAGGCCTTTTGTTTCCCTCCCCCTCCGCGGTGGCCCCAGGCAAGCCTGCCCGCGGACAAAAGTGTCCTGCGAACAAGGAGAGTCCTCTTCAGCCCTGGCCCCCACGGGCAAATTCCAGGGCCCGTGGCCCCTCTGCAGCGAGCGGCTGACCGGCCTGGCCGCAGGCACGCAGGCACCGCCAGCTGAGCAAACAGGAAACAATTTAGGGAAACAGAGGCAGCTGCTCTGCAGGGCCAGCCCTAGGAGAACCAGCGTCCACAGCAGCAGGTCTCTGGGGTGGGCCGGGGGGGGCAGGGCGGGGACAGGGAGGCGGCGGCCCAAGGACGCAGAGCAGGGCTCACGTGCTGGGACACCTCAGAGGGCAAGGGAGAGGGGTGGGCGAGGCTGTCCTCGCTGCCAGGAGAACGAGGGCCACTCAGGGCCGTGAGCTGGGGGCCTCATCCTGGGGAACGTAATGTCACAGGTCGCAGCAGCTATGCGGGTAGAACCCGTGAGAGACGGACGGGAAGCGAGCCACGGAGACGCAGCACATCCAGCCGGTGGTGGCGAAGGGAAGGGTAGAAACGGTGGTCCGGTCCGTCCTGCAAGGAATGGCCGGAGGGGAAGCCACAGGAGGCAGACCCTGCCTGCGAGGGGTGACGTAGTGGGGAGCAGCTGGACACAGGGCATAAGGGGGCCATGGTGGCCTTTAGCGGGAGCCGCTCAGTCACAACAGCCGCTGGTCTCTTCAAAGGGTCGACACCATCCCCTGATGTCACCTCCTGCTTGGCCAAATTGCCACCTTCCCGGGCTGGTGCGAACCCTCCAAAGTTTTCTGGGGCCCGTGCTCGCCCCTGGATGAGGCTGTCGTGTTCGTGTTTAAAGAGGCTTCTCTGGCAGACTCCAGTAAGGTTTGCGTGACAGTAGCCTGTTGCTGGCGACGTTTCTGCGGTGTCACGGCCAAACCCCACAAACCGCTCCGCACGCTCGGCTCCAGGATCGGCCTCAAGGGAAGCTGGGCACCGGGCTTCAGTGTGACTGAAGCCAATGCTAATTCACAAAGTGAAACTGCGCGCGGCCTTCCAAAGGCGCCGCACAGCCAGATTCCGGCTGTCCCCATGCCCCTTGAGCACGGGGCGACGCTCCTTTCAGGGTACAAACGCGCTTCTCTGTGCCCCACAAATGACCATAGTCACGGACACAAAGCCCAACTGTCGTGAAAACGTTAGTATTCAGATGCACTCGTGCTTGGTTGACGCCTTTAATCTGGCACAACGAGGGGCTGTCTCCCTTTCCGTTTGCATCAATTCCTATCAGCCACAGAACCCACCGCACAGCTGGGAAATTGAGCCCTTTCTGGTGAAACCTGTAAATTAGCTTTGCATCCCTGCAAAAGCCTACAACCCTGTGCTGGCCGGTGTCCCCATGTGGCTGCGAGGCGGCCAGGCGTTTTGACGTGTCAGAGAGGGCGGTGTCCCCGCGGGGTTGAGTGAGTCAGTGGGCATGGAAGACGTGCATGTCTTAGGGGCCGCCCGTGTCTCTGAGACCTGGGCCTGGCTGCCTGGGGTACACCTGACCCCTCTCCCGGGAGCACGACGAGGTCGCGGTGGTTCCGGGGCCATCCTCTGGCTTTGTGCTTTATCACCTTCCAACATTCCTGACACTCACTGGGAGGAAGTGACCCTGCTGTGCAGAGAGGCCAGGACGCCAGCTACCTGGTGACTGTCACTCGTGAGACGGCCGCCCGCCCCCTGAGATGTTACTGGAAGAGTGCGGGATCCTTGGCCTTTGCTGCTCACACACATGTGGAAGTGTGTGCCGTGGACACACAAGCCTCTCAGAGACGACGAAAGAAAAGGACCCTGCCCCACCCTTGTGTGCGACCGTCCCTGGTTTGTCCCCTTCCCGCCCCCGCCCGGGGTCGGCAGCCCCTCCGCCTGTGTTCGCTGGCAGACCCAGCCCTCGTCCTCCTGAAGTCTGGTCCCCGGACGGCGCCTGCTGCTGTTGCAGTCGCTCTGGGAGGGAAGGCCCGCCCCAGCTCACCCCTGGATCCCTGCGTGGCCTGGCGGAGGCCCGCCACCTCCCGCCGCACCTCCCCGTCCCCCCGCCGCTCCCACCTCAGACTCAGGCCTCTCTGCTCCTCCCCAGCCATCCCACCAGGCTGACTCCGCCCATGCCCGTCCCAGGGGTCCTTCCCTCCACCGGAACGCGGACCCCACCCCGGGATGCCATGGCACGGTCTCATGTCACCCAGTGTCCCTCCAGGGCCCTCGCTGCCCCCATCCTGCTCTGTGTTCCTTCACATTATTACGTGGTATGAAATTACATAGTACGTCCATTTCCCGTGGCTCTCGCAACAAATTACCTCAAACTGGCCGACCTAAAACCAGGGCCTGCAAGCCAGAAGCCGAGACCAGGCTGTTGGCAGAACCGCCCTCCCCGAAGGCCCCCGGCCAGGGCCTGCCCTCCACCTTCGCCTGGCCAGCGTGGCGCCCCTCGTCTGGTAGACACTCAGCTCCGTCCTCGCAGGCGCCATCCCCTGGCCTCGTCCCCGTGTGTCCGAGTCCAGGCCCCCTCCTCCTGGGAGGACGCCGGCCGTAGGACCAAGGCCCACTCTACGTCAGCCTGACCCTGTCTGCACTCGATGACTCTTGCAGACGACCCTGTTTCCAGATGAGGTCACATTCACAGGGTCCAGGGCTTAGGACAGAGTCAGAGTGTTTGGGGGGATGTCATTCGACCCACACGTACATTTTTATCTGTGTTCGTGGGACAAGAGCCCTCCTGGTTCATCGCTGTGAACCGAACGCCTCGCTCCGCACGTCCCGCTTACTGTAGGTGTGCGGCGAACGGTGGGTGCGTGGGTGGGGGGCGGCTGGCTGGGTGCCTGGGCGGTTGGTGGGTCGACAGGGAGACGGCTGGACCTGCCGGGTAGATATCAGTGGACAGATCGTTGGACGGCAGGCGGGCGGGTGCCCTCCCTGGGAAGTGCAAGGGAACCGCATTTTCCAGGGGTAAGTGATGAAGCCCAGGGAGGAAGCCACCGTGGCTGACGGACGTTCGTTCACACCTGACTCTCAGCGTGAGCACAGAATGGGCGTGTTGCCGTCCTCGAGAGAATCGCTGCATTTTTTTAATAAAAAGCACTGAGACGGGAGGCTGAGTGAAAGGCCCGTTCCCACTTCCAGCGCCCCCACCGCTGTGCACCCGGCGGGGCAGCCAGACCGGAAGGTGCTGAGCGAGCGTTTCTGAGGCGCGAGGCCCCTGTAGGATCCGGACGCACAATTCGAGCGCCCCGTTTCTTTAAGGCAAGAGGCCACGGGAAGCTCCCTTTTCACCAAGAACACAAAAAAACCTCTCGTGAAACAAAGGCTCCCAATATCTTAGCTTATCCCCAGTGGCTTTTAGATCACAAATGTCCCTGAAAGGTGCCCGCCATCGTGGGGTCTCTGGATGGAGCAGGGCTGACACGTGAGGGACGTTGGACGGGGTCCCAGTGAGCTCCGCCGCGCCACCAGGAAGCGCCGTGCACCTCACCTAGGGTCCCAAAGGTGGAGTGACCGGGCGCTGCTGGGCCTCGGGGACAGGGAGCCGCCGCGGGCCACCCAGCCCGGGTTTGTGCCGGGCGCTCTGACCCGCCAGGGTGCCCCGCGGCAGGGGACGGCGGTGGGTTTTATAGGAGGCCGGCGGACCAGCCCGTGAAAGCGGCATTGTCCCGGTGGCCCGCACTCACATCTCACTGTTGTTTGCAGGGGAGGCAGATGTGGAGCCGAACAATGGAAGCCCCTCTCGGGACCCAGCGGTGACAGACTCCAAGTGCACAGCGGACCCAAAGAATGCCTGGCCGGATGCCAACCCAGCTGACCCCGGGGGCCGCCCCCACTTGGTCCGCCTCTTCTCCCGAGATGCCCCTGGGAGGGAGGACAACACCTTCAAAGACAGGCCCTCGGAGTCAGACGAGCTCCAGACCATCCAGGAGGACAGTGCAGCTGCGGCCGGGGACCTGGGCGTCATGGCGTCACAAAGAAGACCCTCACAGAGGCCCGGGTCCAAACACCTGGCCTCCGCCAGCCCCATGGACCACGCCAGGCACGCCTTCCTCCCGCGGCGCAGGGACACGGGCATCCTCGACTCCCTGGGGCGCTTCTTTGGAGGTGACAGGGGTGTGCCCAAGCGGGGCTCGGGCAAGGTGAGCTCTGAGGAGTAGGGGCGCCTGGTAGTCTAACTGGAGCAAGAGGGCGAGGTGGCGGTGGCTGCGCCTCCCTCTCAGGTCTCACTCTGAGGCCCCCGGCAGGGCCTTGTCTTTGCTGGAAACGCTTGCAGACTGTGGGGGGCCGGGGGGCTGCGGCCCTCACTGCCACCCAGCTCACCCTCTCCCACCCTCTCCTCACAAGGTTTGGCCAGCAGAATGTGGCCCGGGGACATGAGGACATTGTGACTGCTGCACCCTGGGGCGGCGGGGGTGTGGGCACGGCGCCACGGCCGTCCTGGGGACTCCTGTGTCTTACGCTTGGGGCTTTGCGGCCGCCCGGGCTGCGGCCGCCCACGCTCGGGGCCCTGACACCGGGTTTGCTCGTTTTCCCTTGGACTGAGGGCAGCTCACGCCACGTTGCTTTGCAACAAGAACGTGATTGAAGACTTTGGAGCAGACGCGACATTTGAATGCGCGTTGAGCAAACTTTCTCCCTTGTCCGAGTTGTTCGGGGGAGTGGGGTGGGGGGAGAAACGCCTGTGTCTGTGAATCAAAACTGTATTATTTTGTGATTCCATTCATTTGAATATAGAGTCTGCGAAGCTTCATTTTTGAAATGTTCTATAGATAAAAACGTGTCATGGGGAAGAGAGCGCCTGCGGGGGGCTCTTCCCCTCAGTGTGTCCTGGAACTGGCTGTGAGCAGGCCCCGTGTGGCTGTGTGTCAGGAACCCCCAGGTGGCATTCCGACGGAATGCGTGGCATGTCACGTGACTCGTTCGCGTGTTGGGGGCTGAGTCACGGTGGGAGGGGAGAGGCGTTTGGGAACCCCGGCTCACCAATCCCACGCACAGGTCGCTCAGCTGCCGCCTTCCCTCCGGCCAGGGCTGGGCTGGTTCCCGAGGGGCGGCGGCGAGAGGCTGCTGGGCGGCGTGGGCAGCGGGGCGCCACCTGGGAACAGCACCCGAGAAAGCCCGGGCTTCTCAGAGTTAGCCAGTTTCTGAAACCGGCTTTTGCGTCTGACTGCCAGGCCGAAATGACGGACCACCACGAAAGGGCTGAAGGTGACAGGTGCCTGCCCCGCCTGCTGCACGGTGTCGCGGGCCGGGTTGTGGGCACCAGCCGCGCCCTTGCCTCAGCTCAGGGTCCAGGTCTCCTACGGGTCACCTGTCATGGCTTTGGGTGAATAATGCTTTACGTATATTAAGGGCTCACAAATTCATTTTCTGGTTGGCTCTTTCTGTGTCTGTTTGTAGCCATCTGCCTTTCCTCTGAGGCCGGCGTCCGGCCCTGGCGCGTGGGTCACCTGGCCCGTTTCCAGCGCTGACGCCAGCCAGTGCTGCTTGGCCAGCCCACCAGGCCCCGGCCACCTAGCGAAGGTGCCCCCTTACACAGGCAGCGGCGCCGCCACCTTTGAGACCTTAAACTTTCTGCTAAACCCAAGGAGCAGGCAAAATATATTTAAACTGTGCCAAAAAAAAAAAAAAAAAAAAGATTAAACATCCAAAGAGCATGTGTTATAAAATAAGCTTCACTTAAGAGTCATAGTTTAAGTTAAAATGAAATTGTGAAAGCATTTATCTGAATCATGGTGACTTTATTTCAAAATGGACATATACACACATGTGTGTTTTCTTCCTTCGTGAGGGTTTCTGCCTCTATTGCGTTACGTCGCCAGTATTTTCCGCGGAAAGATCCCAGTTCCAGGTGCAGGCAGCCTCTATGCAAATAGGTTTTCAGGGACCCAGAGAAAGCAAAACGTTTTCGCGGGATCTTTAAAAAACGGAGACAATGTTTAAGCCTTTTGTTGTTTTAGACTTTTGAAAGGACCAGTTGTGTTCACTGCTGACTGTTGAGTAAAGGTTTTTAAGTGACCAGCCTGTGCCTTCTGGGGGCCACCGCCGCAGTCAGAGGCTGCAGAGTCAGCGGGAGGGGGGCTCCCAGCCCTGTTTGCTTAGCCCCCGGCAAGCGGGGAGCCTTCGTTTGCCTTGAAGCACAGGAAGGGGAGCTGGACACCCTCCACCCAGCGACAGGCCCCTGTGGCCCCAGAAGCCGGCAGGACTGAGCGGGGTGGGCCGCCGAGGGGTCTGGTTCTGGCTTTGCATTTACTGTGCTCTGTCTGCACATCAGAAGAGCCCTCACCTTCCGTGTTGGGAGTTGGTGAGTTGAAGCTTGGAAAGGAGGGCGTCCACAGGCCCAGGCATCGCCTGGGGGGCCCATCGCACCGTGTCACTCCCTGTTTCTACAGTCATCGGCTTGGGTTCTCAGGATGCTCACGGGTGCCCGCGGGCCGGGCTGGCCGGCGGCACCAGTGGGCATGTGCCTGGGGGAGCGGCTGTCCTGAGCCCGCATGGGGGCAGGGTTTCTGTAGAACTGTGCAGCCCGCTCAGGGTGATGGGCGCGTAGGGACCGGGGCGGTGCTGCCCTGGCCCCCCACTCCCGGCCTGGGCCTGGGCCCGGGCCAGAGCCGCCCCCAGTCCTGGGAATGCAGCCCACAGCCTCCCACTGTGGGGCAGGACTTGACATTCAAGGAAGTGCCTTATAAATTCCTTGAGGAGGCTGGACCCTTTGAGCGCCGCAATGAAAGGGGCATTCACGGAGAACACACGCCTTTGTGGGAAGAAGGGAGGGGGCGCCGTTGCTGGCCAAGGACCAGGTGCCCCAGCCCCCTGGAATGTGGCGCTTGGGAGGAGTGCTGGGCATTTAGGGCAAAGGTCAAAGCGCATGGTCTGTGTGGAAAGGGAGCCTCTCCGGGGCCGTGTCCTCCCCTCCTGCCCCCGAGGAACCTGCATTGCCAGCCTCACTCCGGGGCCAGGGGCCGCGGCCGCCCAGGCCTCCCCGGCCAAAGCCCGGACCCCTTAGCTGTGCAGACTCGCTCGTTCCGCTCTGTCTCCCCGCAGGCAGGTTTACGAGACAACTTAGCTGGACACGGCTTCCAAGCAGGAAGGCGGTGGGGACACAGAGATGTGTTTCCCCGCCGCGGCGCCCTCCAGAGAGGGGTCTAGGCTTCTGTCCTGGTGATGTTGCCTGAGTTATCTGTGCACTGTCCCTCCCAGCGCCATGGACATGCACCCTGTCACTCGGCGTGACTTCTGAACCCCTAACGGGGCTGTGCGGGCTGAGAGTGTTGTCATTTAATGCCGTGGGGCAAAGTCATTTTGCCGATTAACCACAGTGCTCTGTTTCCTGGTCTTTCTCCGCTGCATTTTAATCTCACTCAGCCACGTTTTTCTACAGTAACCTGATTGCCTGTTGCTAACATAATACCTTGACTGTGGACGGTGCTCTGTAACCCTGCGGGGAAGGTGACGTTGGGAGGCGGCAGAAAGGACACAGTGGGAAGTGTGTGAGTGGTACTGCCCCCACCGCAGGGGCATTAAGCCCCAAAGTCCCACCCAGTGGCAGCGCCCCCACCTCCACTCAGTAGGGAGGCCCACGGCAGTGAGTCCCTGTGGCAACGACCCTGCCACGCGGCACATCAGTTTGCCAAGAGATGAGATCTTTCCAGAGAAAGGCCAAATGTGGCGGCAGGTGTATCTGCTCCTGCATCCCCAACAAACGTGTTTGGAGATGTCCTTCAGGAGTTCCTTCTGGAGTGACACCCCTGATCCATTATTGGTCAGCGGTTTTCCTGGCTCAGCCACCAGCTGTTCCTGTGTCCTGCCACCTCCCCACGCCCTCGGTTAGAATGTCGCACCCCGTGTCGGCGGGGGTCTCCCCACAGCCCCGAGCGAGCCGTTTGTACACGCTGTTTGCTGAAGGAGTTAACAGTAGTTAACTGCCTCCTGGTGACTGTATTCCAATGTGATTGTGTGATGAAATTTTGCTTTTTATCTATTTCTTCCTTTTTTTAATCCATTTATTAAACATTTTAACAGACCGAGCACGGCGTGCTAACTGCATGAGTTTTTTCAGTCGCCCTTTTTTGCTGCCCCTCCCTTACCAAGTGCCCTTGTCACTGGCTGGTCTGTGGCTCCCGACCCGGCCGACAGGTGAGTCTGCGAGCGCAGCCCCACTCCGGCAGGCGGAGGGCGCGGCCGCCCTGGGCCGCCTTCCTCGCAGAGACGCACGGGCCGCGGTCTCCACCCCAGCTCCGTGTCGGCCTTTCTGTTTGAACTGTGCCAGCTGCTGGCGTTCGCGACGTTTCCTTTAGAGCGCCATCCAGTGGTCACAGGGAAATGGCCCTAAACAGACCCCTTCTCTGGGCTCTGCGGCCCTGCACTCAAGCCTGTCGCCCAGTGCGCACAGGGCGGGGACGCGCGCGGTGTCGGGGGACACAGGAGGACCGGAGGGGGCGGGGCTGGCTCTTCCTCAGGACAGCAGGCGGGCACCTGAGATGAAAGGTAAGCTTGGGGCCGCTGGCACGTGAGAGGCAAGAGCAAAGACGTCACGAGTTCTGACTGGGCTTCCGACCCTGGCCGGACACAGGCCTCTGTCCTCTTCCCCAACTCACAGTATCCCTCTCCATCATCACTGACTCACCTTTGGGTCACAGGTGACTCTGACGGGGGCTGGAGAGCTTAGCCCAACCTCGAAGGGGTCTGTCACCTGCGGGAAAACCGTGCCCGGGGCCCCGTGGGGCTCACGGGGAGCAGATGGGCGGGCATTTGGGGATGGCGGGCATCTCCTTTGAGGCCTGAGTGGCGTTCTCTTGAGGTTCCCACGATGGCTTCCCGCTCTTAAGCGCTCTGGAATCATCCTACTTCACAGAAAATAGCAAAAGGGGAGGAAAGGTGAAGACAGACGGCTCCCGCCGAGGGAACCCCCTGGCATGGGCCTGGCAAGCAGGGGCCTGTGCCATGCCTTCGGGGCGGCTTTCTGCTCTTCCGAGTGGCCGAGCCCCTCAGCCACTGAGGGGACGGAGAGGCGGCTGTCTTCTTCCTGCCCCGCTGGGACAGGCGGCCGCGGGGAGGCCAGGGCTCAGCCGCCTCTCCTGAACACCCCTGTCCGCGAGACCCCTCCTGCCCCTCCTGGGAGGCTGCATCTCTGACGTCCCTGGGTGACAGCCCAGGCACTCAGCCACCCCCAGGGCCACCTGGAGACGTCTCAGAGACACTCCTCCTTATAAAGAAGGGACAGTGTCTTCAAAAGAGGAAAAATAAGTTAGAACATTCCCCTAGGCCTGTGACCTTGTGTCCCCCTTGGAGGGTCACCGCTCCCTGCGGGGACAGCCAGGCCTCGTCTTGGCAGAGACGCCATGGGCTCAGCCCCCGACACGCACCCACGGTGGGCAGTCATCTCCCTCGTGAGCGTCCCCCGCACCGCGAGCTAGAGCCGCCACGCGCAGCTGGCGCCCACGCAGTCTCCTGGGCCGAGCCGCCCCGGCAAACTGCGCGGCTGCACTCGTGCCCCATGGCCTTGCCTCCGGACCCCGGGGGCTTGCTTTACAGATGTTTCTGGAATGTGGGGACGTGTCTCTGTGTTTCCATAACTCAGTTTATTTCCACGAATAACCAGCCGTTAACCTTTTACTAAAAATCCATTTCACCTGCAGCCAGTTCAGCGCCTCCCTCAAAACCCGTGGCATTGGTTTTCTGTCTTGACTACAGCAAGGTTTTCCTCCGCCTCTTCCCGCTCTCCCCCTCTCCCCCTCCGTTTCTCTCTCCCGTTCCCTCTCAATCCCCATTTTGCTGCGACGGCCTAAAGACAGGGACTTCCAGGCCGCCGACCTTGGCCCCGTAATAACATTGTCTCAGCCCCACCACTTAGGGAAGGCAGGGCCCGTCGTGGAGCTGACGAAATAGCAGCAAATACAACGTAGAAAGATTTGTAACAACAGAGTTACAGTCAGGGCATCGCTCTTGTCGAGGATATGAGATCCTGTCGAGGAAGGTGCCCGGGCGAGCCTGGGACCCCGCGTGGTTGGCCGGGGGGAGTCCGAGCTCCTGCTGCCCCGAGGGGCCCAGAAGGGACGGCCACGGGTCACCCTGCAGAGCGGGCGAGGGCTCGCTTGCGAATCCAATGCAGAGGCCGACGCACCCCTGCTATACAAGGAAGAAAAGCAAAACTGTAAATAAACTGATGGGACGTTTATTGGCTCCCTTTCAGACTTCAGACGTCCTTCAGGGCCTTGCGGCCTGGAAGCTGCGCTCTTTACTCTCCCTAGAGACCTCGCACGTCTGCCGCCCGCCGGCCGGCGCGTGGCCGCACACTCAGGCACAGGGCCTCAGGGCAGACGCCAGAGGAAAGACCTCCTCCCTGAATCTTTCCTCCTGTTCCACTCCTTCTGAGGCCACGCGTCCCGGAGCCCTCAGGGCTGGAGCCGCTGCCTTCTCCTCCCCATGTCCCCTCCGTCCCCCCGCCGCGCATGGCCCGTCATCCATCCATCTCCACCCCCCAGTCCTCTAACGTCCATCCCCGCCCTGCCCCCCGCCCCGCCTGGGGCCTGGCCAAGCCCGGTCAGGAGGGGGCGCTGCTGGAGGACCGGGGGCTCTGCCCGCGTGGCCTCATGGACTCAACCGGCCACTCTGTGTCCCTCCGGCAGGTACCCTGGCGCAAGCAGGGCGGGAGCCCTCTGCCCGCTCATGCCCGCAGCCAGCCCGGGCTATGCAGCATGTACAAGGTAAGTCCCGCGCCGGCACGCCAGCACCTCCGCACAGTGACAGCGCGGGCCCGTGCCCCCACCCCCGCGGTCCCCCATCAACGTGGGTGCTGTCCGGGGCGCGGTCCTGTCTGGGAGGCACAGCCGGTCTTCCTTACACAGTGTCTGTACGGCAGGTTTGGCGAAGCAAGGGGGCAACTGTGGGAAAAGCCCTCGAAGGGCACGGTGTGCAGATGGAGGGGTCTTCGGTGGGTCCTGTGCAGATAATGGCTGGCGGATCAGGTCTGGGCAGCGGGCAGGCCCTGGGGTGAGCTGACTGAGGGCAAGTCCGTGGCACCGGGGCCGGGGCCATGCTGACCCCAAGGGGGGCGGTGACCTGGGACGAGGCGCGTTCCTGCCCGTGCATGCGCACAGATCCCATGGAACGTGTGCCCCGCAGGCACAGAGCACTCACAAACGGTGGCTAAACTTAACTCTTACAAGGACAGTGGCCTGGGGCTATGATCACAGGTGCCGAGCTCCCTGGGACTGGCAGGACATGGTTGTCATCAATCCTCCATCTCCAGGCTCGGTGGCATCCACTGCTCAGGGGGCTGGTGGCATGTGGACAGCCGGGAGGAAGGAGGGGAGGTGACTCATTGTGCCCTCAGCAGCCCCGAGTCCCACTGCGCCTAGGCAGGGCGGGTAGCCGCCACAAGCCCCTGTCACCAATGACACTTGCAGGTGACAGCAGGCACTGCGCTTGGTCACCAGGGAAAATTCAAGCAGAAAAGGCAGAAAACACGTGCTCTCTATGGAAGTGGGGAATGTCGTTCTGATGCGATTGACGAGCCCCAGGCGGGGGAGGCGGGGGGGACAGGCAGGCGGTGACAGGAGCCTTACCTTTTCAAACGCATTTAAGGCCGTGCCTTTGTGCTGGGGGCGAGGCGGGGGGTCTGTGAGAGACACGGGGTCCGCACTCTAGGGCAGACAGCCCCAGGGGCTCTTGGGGCAGCAAGGGCTGCCCAGGCAGGTGGGCACGTGGTGTGGAGCCCCTGTCGGCAGCAGGATCCCCGTCACCTGACACCACAGCGGTGCCTGTGGGCTGCCGGCTTCCTGACAGGGGCTAGTCCTTTAAGCCACAGTGGGGGGTATGTCTCTCTGTCCCCAAAAGCTTTGAGAGGTTGGACGGAATGCTGCTCCGGGGCCCGTGTTCCTCCTGAATGGAGTCTCAGGTGTGGGTGTGCTCGCTTTTCAAAGGGCCCTCGGTGGCACCTTTGTCAGAGCAGCACCCCCCTCCCCCCGGAGGAAGGCAGCGGCCCCTGTCGGCCCTGGGACAGTCGGCCCAGTCCAGACAAAGCCGGGCAGCACGTGCCTTCCTGGGGGGCCGTGCCGGGAGGAGGTGCGCGTGCCTCCTGCGGGGACCCACGCCAGACAGGCACGGGGCTGGCAGAGGCCGCACAGAGCCCCTGGCCTCACAGTCCCGAAATGTGGCCAACGCGCTCCCTTCGCCCAGAACCGCCGGGATGTCCCGTGGCCCAGCCTGTCCTCAGAGAGAAGAGCCCGCACAGAGAGCTGGGTTCGTCCCAGGAACCCCGAGTGGGGAGGGGAGCGGCCAGGGTACGCAGGGCTATTAAGAAGCTTTCACCCAAACGCTTCGCTCTCTCTTTCCAACAATGACGGGGCCGAGCAGGGCCGCCCCCCGTCCTCCGCACCTTCCTCCCAGGCCGACGCTTGCATACCGACAAGCCCTATTGGATCAGCTGCCCCAGGGACGGGCTTGCCCGAACATGCGCTGCCGCATTCAGACGTGGGGACGGCGCGGGTGGTGGCGTGTGCTTGTGAGCCGCGCTCACGGGTCTGTTAGGAGCGGGGAAGGTGAGGCCAGGGAGAGACTTGAAACCGGAGGCAAACATGCCGCTCGGAGGGCAGACGGGGCGGGCGGGGCAGCGCCCTAGTTGCTACCGGCCGTGAAGCCTTTCTAGGGCCGCACCCTGCAATCCCGCTTCCAGGGGCCGCGTGGACAGGACCCGCCCCTCGGTGCGTATCCCGAAGGCGGCTCTGCACCAGGTGAGCGTGGTCCGGGCGGGCGACCTGGCCTGAGAGCCATGGCCCCTGTCTTCTGGTGTGGAGTGTCGGGGCCACGCCATGTCACACTGCAGGAAGACGCCCAGGACGCCCTCCCTGGAGGGGGCTCCTGCCTCTCGAATGTTCCCTCCAGCCCCGTGGGACTCTTCTCTCTTCCTAAGAAAAGGCCACAGATTTAACGGCGCCCACCACGGGGAAAGGATGGCCAGGGCCAGGTGCAGCGAACGGCTTTAAAATCACTTGTCCCGAGGTGCTTGAAATAGGCGAGCAGAGGGGACAAACCCACGGACGAAGTCACAGGCTAAACAGCTGACTCCCAGCACCAGGAGCTGGGGATGTCGGGCCGAGCGGCTCAGAACCGAAAATGTCCTTCTCCCTGCGGTTCTGAGCCCTGAAGGTGACGCAGAGCAGTGGCAAGATGATCCCTGTCCCCTGACCTTCCAGAGCATTCCTCCTTGTCTCTGTGTCTGCAGACACAGCATGAAGAGTACGAAGGACCCGCTTTCTAGGATCAGAGACAGGACATCGCAGCGCAAAGGGGTCGTACTGTTGGTTCTTCAAGGGCCGACCCCCAACCCCCGGGGACTTCCTGGGTGGCAGGAGACCCAGCTCGGTGCCCAGGCCTCACACGGGGCTCAGTTGCCCCTAGCTGTGATGTGGCCGTGAGGGTGGGAGGGGGCACACAAGTGGACGGATGAAGTGATATTCGAGAAGCAGAAAGCAAGCCGGGAAGCACAGAGGCCCCGCCTGCCCGCGAGGGCGCGTGCGGCCAGAGCTCTCCCGGAGACACTGTCCACGCCTCGGCCCCACAGCTGCCCCAGGCCCAGGGGGGTAAGGACACAGACCACCACCTGGTGGGGAGTGGGATGGGGGCCCTCGGGCCGCAGGTCCGAGCCCCCAACAGGGCTGTCTGTCTCCTTGGAGCCCCCCGCCCTCAGTGGGCCGCCCCCCTCGTTTTCCAATATCGGAGAGGAAACGGGCTATCTGAAGAGCCAGCAGGTAACCCAAAATCTCCACCTAAATCAAAGGCGCGCCGGTGGATTTCCCCAGCCGCAGAGGAAAGCCCGCACGGCTCCCACACAGTGCAGCTTTCTCTGAAGAAACCAGGAGGCCCACGGCCTTAATGATACTCGCCCGGGGCCATGATTCAGCAGCAAACATATTTCTGAACTTACAAAGGGCAAAAACAGGGGCACACTGCCCACGTCACCCAGCGTTCTCTGCGGATCGCCCGGCCTTGCCAGAAACATCTGACTCTCTGCGGAGACACCTCGGAAGCTCTTTCGCTGGAAGCGGTGCCGTCTCTTTCTGTGAGGCTCCGATAAACCCGGGGGCCGGGGAACTGCAGGGCCAGCGACTTTGTGGAAGGGCCAGGGCGTCGCGGGGTCGACCCGGGGTCGGAGAGCCTCAAGGTCAATGACGAGTCCGCCTGGACCGACTCTGAAGGGAGACATCGTAGCTTGGCTTGCAGATCACCTGTCACGCCATCCCGAACTTGCGACACTGGAAACACAAGCCATTTCCTTGGCTCTCATCCGCACCAGGCGAGTGGCCGTGGGGCCGTAAGGACCATGGCCATTTCCTGCCGGTGGCTTCTCATCGGTTTGGTCTTGGAACCGGGGGCGGCCAGCGAGGTGGAGGAGCCATTCTGCAGGAAGGGGGCGCTGTTCTCCGCCACCTCCCCCCACCCCCCAGTCCTTCCGGAGGAGACCCCGCTTCCACCCGCCCTCTGCGGACTGAGCGAGGGGCAGGAGAGAAGGGCGGGGAGGTCCCTCCATCTCACAGCAACCCCGGGCCGCGGCTCTTCACACGGAGGACAACATACGAAGCAGTGTATTGGGTTTGATTAGCACTCCCACGGGGAGAATCACGTTGCGGACGCCGCCGGCGGTCCAGAGAGTGGACGGCGCGTCGTGGTCCGAGGCTCCCACCAGGGTAGCCCGGCCAGTTGCCCCGCTGCCCGGTCTGCGTTCCTTGAGAGCCACGACCTCGGGAAAACAGCAAAATGCTCAGCCCCTCCCCCCTCGCCCTCCACGCCCCTGGTGAAACCGAGTCGTGAAGGACAGGTGTCCTGAGTGCTGCTCTGGGGACGTCTGCAAACTCTGCCACCGGCAACACCCGAATTCACGGAGCAAGGGGCGGCACCGTGCCTCTGTGGGCTGCGGCTTTAGTCATGAGAACAAGATGGAACGGCACAGGTGACGCAATCACTGTGTGTCAAGGCGTGTTTTCCATCCCGAGAGGGAGCGGACCGGCCCCTGGTTTCCGTGACACGGAAACACAACCTTTAACAAGACCACCAGATGGAAGAGTCTCATCTCGTTAACTCAGCTTCATGGGTTGCAGTGACCACCAGTGTTTAAGAGACAAGTGGGGACACGTGTTTTAGGGAAGAGCTCCCATCGCACACACCTGCCCTCATCCTCCAGGGTTCAGCAGAGGGTCCGACCGACTCCACCGACCGGCCCTCACTTCTTCCTTACGGGCGAGGCCATTTCTAGGCCGTCTGACATTCGAACTTAACACAAAGTGTCTACCAACCGAAAAAACAAGCCACAAGAACCCAGTTTCCAAGAGTCCATTCTTCTCCATTAGCTTTGCCTTCCGCCGTGTGTCCAGCCGGCGAACGTCCCACCTGCTGTGTTTTAGGGTAGGAGCCCCAGACTGTCACCGCACGTGGAAACCGAGACCCGCCAGGCGGAGTGGCCGAGGGACCGAGTCCCAGATGGACAGCAAGCGTGTCGCTCGACCCTTCCCTAACGCAAGCCGAGGGACGGTCACCGCTGCAGGGGCAGGGAGCGTGACAGGGAGGCACACACCCCGTCCTTTGAAAGCGAGTAGAATCGCCTTCTTACTCCTTCTTAACGCGGTGTCCTTCGGGGACACGGGAGAGATGGGCATTGCTGAAACTGGAATAAGAAAGTGCCAAAAAGAAACCCGTCACTGCTTCTAGCCACTGGGTGTTACTACGGGGGGGACACATGTGAGAGGGATCTGCAGAGAAACGTCTTTGTCGAGTGTGATTCTGAACTGGCACTGTGACCGTGTCACGGTGTAGGGCAACCCAAACTCGGCCCCCGGGGCTCAGGTCCCTTTCACAGGACGAGGTGTTGGCAGAAGCCCGGTGACCAGGGCTAACGGTGACAGGGCACCTGTGCTAACAGACCCACGCCCAACAAGGGGTTGAAGGGACAAAGCTGGTGTGAGGGACAGCTGCCTTGGTGGCCTCTGTGACGACGCTCGAGGTCAGGTGTATAGAAGGCCGAGGGCTCCACACAGAGCCCCGCCCATCCCGTCAGCCGGGAGAGACGAGGCCGACAGCCCCACCCTCCAACCCGAAGGACCAGTTTCCCTGAAACTGACACTAAACTTCAGGGAGCGCCGAGGGAAAAACATATCGTTTCTGTTGACGCCTGTGGCTGAAGGAAGCCAGGGCCCAGGCAATGACGTTGAGCGCTGAGTCGCCACGTCACCATGGCCATGCTCCGTCCTTAGGGGCAGAGGGCACACAGGGCGGGGACTCGGGACGGCTGTCTACACCTGGCGTGTCATCAGCCACACGAGTCCTGTCGCCCAGTGGCACCTGTTTATGCTCGTGCATCTGATGATTTTGACTCCCCTCCTCACCTGCCTCCCAGCCGCTCCCCTGGGGGCGAGGCCGGCACGTGGACGGGGGCGGCTAGGGGTCCCGCGTCCCTGGGCCCAGGCCTGAGCCGTGAGCACCCAGGCCTGCGACTCTCTGCGACTCTCTGCGACTCGGTCCTTGATGTCCTGATGGGAAATTCAGTTTAAATTCCTCTCAGACAAGGGATAGAGAAAGAGCTAGAACCCTTCCTTTTCCCTCAACATACACACCCCCAAAGCACGGCAAATGTTAATTTTTTCAAGGTACGGCGCTTTCTTTTCAGAGGAAATCTGTCCGTCCTTCGTCCCTGGTCAAACCCAAGTGCAGGTGCCGGTGCCAATGCCGCGGCCTGTTTTCAGGACGCGGCCACTCTGGTCTAAGAAATGAGAAATGACCGCCGGTCCTCAGATGTGCCGGGGAGACGACTGTCCTGTCGTTGCTTCGAAGTGAAGACCTCAGGGCTCCGCAGCGGGTGGGAAGACAGTTAAAACCCTTCTGACACTCGGGGAAGGAGCAAGCCGCCCAAACCCGGTGCGCGCGCGCCCCCTGCTGGGCAAGGACGTTAGCGCAGGTGCAGGGAAAACAAACCAGCCCCACGGAAAAGCAATTTGCCCTAAAAATAAATGAAACGGTTGTCCTTTGCCCCCTGGCCTTTCTCCCAGGGCGTTTAAAACTTTCTAACATCACGCTAATTTATCTGCCGTCAAGGAGCTGTTGTGTCATTAATCATGATGAACAGCATACGACGTGAGGATACTATTAGTAAGAAAAGAGTGACAGGCGGCAGGGCCACACATGTGCCGCCGGGACCGCGGTCCGAGGCGCTGGCGCGGCCCTCTGAGCGGCCGCGTGAGCCAGGTCTAAACGCGTAAACGTGACGGCGAACGAGCTCAGCCCTGGGTGGCAGACTTTGCTCGACAAACTTTTAAATTTTATTTGACTTCTTTATATAAAGGATTGAAAAGCTTTAATGTTTGCCAACTTAGACTATGTTTTCAAATTCCGCTGCCCCAGATTCCGCTCCACGGGCGGAGAGTCTGCGGACGGGGTGGCGACCCCTCTTCCTTTCCTGACGACCCGTTGTCATAGGGTGGGCAGCGGTGGCCCTGTCCCTCTGGCCCCACTTTTACTTTCTGGCACAGCCCCCCCACTCCCCGCCAAGTCCCGAATCCCTCCTGGGCCTTTTCTTCCCTGGGAGTGGGTGCGCTCCTTCGGAGGCGACAGATGTGGATGAGGGGACGCTAGTCTCGGCAGCTAACTGAGAGGCTGCCAGCTTTGGCTCTTTTTAACCTCAGTGAACACGGCTGAAAAGTGTCTCATCGGAGAATGACTCAGCGAGTATCTTCACAACTACCTAGGTAACAAGGCCCTTCCTGTGTTAGGGACCCCAGGTGCCGTGGCCTCCGTAAGGGGACCCTGTGCGTCGCCAGCGGGGACTGAGGATGTGGAGGGGCCGAAGGAAGAAACCCAGTCGAGTGGCCCAAGGCCTGAGAGCTTCGGCGGGGACGCCCCTCTGCCGCCCTTCACTCTGCCACGCCCGCGCCCTCCGGCTGGGACTGGGAGGCCCGCAGGCGCCCTTTGTGCCCGGGGAGCCTCGCGCCTCCTCTGGGCAGAGCACCCGCCCCCACCCCCGGTTTACGGGGAGGTGGGAGAAAAGGACACCGGCCCACGCCCCATAAATTGTAAAATATAACAAATAAGCCGAACCACTATTTTTAAAGTGCCTCACCAAGCGGGCCCTGCTCTGACCCGAAACTGGCCACCCGCCCCAGAGCTGTACTGCGCGTGCCTGGACCCGGCCACTCTACGAGGGGACAGGGGACCTCAGCTGGGGGGGACCGCTGTCTCAGGGCCGGCTGCGCGTCCAGAGGGCGGCGGCGGCGTGACGTGCGCGGCACCACGGGAAGGTTCGGCGTCCGTCGGTTCGGGCACGAGGGGCAGGGGACGGGGAGTGCGGCTGTCCTTTCGGCGTCAGAGGCTGCGGAACTGCCGCAGCCAGGCCAGGTCAGCGGGGCCTGGCTCAGGCCAGGCGACTCGGCACCGGAGCTGGAGGTGGAAGCGTCCCAAACGTGTGAGCAGGTAAGCCAGCGGGGCGTGTCCCTGCCGCGGAGCGTTAATCGGCCTTAACAAGGGAGCGGGCTGAAGGCGGCGCAGCGCGGACGCGCCGGAGGACGCCGCGCCGGGAGGACAGCCAGGCACCGCGGAGCAGGCGCCGCACGACCCGCTTAGGCGAGGGACTCGGAGGAGGCAAATTCACAGAGACGGGACGTGGCACAGGGCGTCCGGGGGCCGGGTCGGGGGCCGTGGGGGCAGAACGTCCGTTTGGGAAGGGGAGACGTCCCGGGGCTGACGGCGGTGACGGCTGCACCTGTGGATGTCGCCGTGGCACTGGGCTGTGCACGTCAGCACGGTTAAGACGGGGGATTATACGCTACTGATGTTTTCCCACAAGGACGATTTTAAGGGTGACCCCCCCTCCCCGCCACTGCGCGAGGGGTTTGCCGCCAGGACTGCCTGGGCCACGGCGGAAGCCCGGCCCTGGCGCCTGCGTCGGTGGGTCGAACCCTGGGCGAGAGCCTGAGGCCGCGGCCCGAGCGGTAGATCGCGCTGCCGAACTTTCCTCTCGAACGCCGCTCAGAGGCGGCCTCGCCGGCGCCGCAGCGCCCGCAGCCCCCTCAGCGAGGCCCTGCCCGCGCCACGTCGCTTGGCGCGCGAGGGAGCGCAGCGCTGCGCACCACGCGGCTCACCCGCGCCGCACGGGTTTGCGGGGACTGGAGGCTTCCAGGGCCCCGTGGCAGGCCGCCCCCACGAGGCCCCATCGGAGAGGCAGCTCCTTTGTTCCTTTGTCCATTGACATCCGTTTATATTTGCCAAGTTCCACTCTGCGAGTCTAACTGGCTGAAACTTTGGGGGGGGGGGTGGAAGGTCACATAGAATTTTTTCTTTTTTCCTCCAAAAGATTAAAATTGAGCTGGAGAGGTAAGATGCTTGTGAAAGCTGAAAGGACAGTTCGATGCCAAATGAGTTGGCCCAGCCTGGAGGTGCCACATTGTTCAGGAAACAGAGACGTTGGGGCAGGGAGACCGTCTGAGACGGGCGCGGAGCTGGGAATCGGGGCGCGCTGAGAGGGGAGACAGCCCCACCTGCCTAGACGTTGCGTACAGCAAATCCATGTAATGACATCGTGTGCCTGCACGGAGAGACCATGTTCAGTGGCTTTATTTTATTTTATTTTATATATTAACATACAGGAACATTGGCTGTGTGTGCAGTTGTGCAAATTTTGACACCACTCTAAGGACACCCCCAAAGCCCCCTCTTGCTTTCATGTACTCACAGTACGGCCCCCTCACCCCATCCTTGCCCCCGGTACCTGCCACTTTGTCCACCTCACCGTGGCTGCGACTTTTGAAGAATGTCCCATACATGAGGTGGGGCAGGAAGGGGCCCTGTTTCACTCAGCTCAGTGCCGTGGAGATGCCGTGGAGTGGCTGCACGTGTCAGCGGTGCACTCCTTGTCGCCGCCGAGCAGTGTCCCGTAGCTGACGCGCCACATCGGTTCATCCCTGCACCCGCCGACGAGCCCTGGGGTGGCTGGTAGACTTAGCGATTACAAAGGGGGCTGCTACAAACATTTAGGTACAGGTTTTCATTTTCATTTAAAATTTAAATTACTTTTTCTTTAAAAATTGGTGACCAGGACAGTCATTATAAAAACCACCTCTCAAAATGCTGGATTTTCCTTTCATCACCAACAGCGAGAAATAGGGTAGCTGGGTCCCGTGGCGCACATATGATTACCGTTGCAGGAAACTTCCAGATTGTTTTATAGAGGGGCTGCGCCACGCTGCCTTCCCACCAGCAATACCTGAGAGTCCCACCCGCTCCACACCCTTCGCAATGATTCGTGTTGTCGCATTTTTTATTTTAGCCTTCCCGATACGTGTCTAGTGGTCTCTCCTCATGACTTTGACTTTCATCTTCCTCCTGCCGCTGATGTCGGGCGTCCTTTCCTGTGCTTATCTGCCTTCTGCTCATGCTCTTCAATCAAGTGTTTAAAGTGTTTTGTCCATTTTTTAACAGTTTGTTTTTTTTTACCATTGAGTTTTGAGAGTTCTTTGCACATTCTGGTTCTAAGTTCTTTGTCACATATGTGATCTGTAAATATTTTGTCTTATTCTGTTGCTTGTGTGTTCATTCTCTTAAGTGTTCTTTGCAAAGTAGTTTAAATTTTGATCAAGCCCAACATATCCATTTTTTTTTTTAATGGGTCATGTTTTTGGTGTCAGGCCTCAGAACTTGAAAATTTTCTCCTATCATTTTCTTCTAAAGCTTATAGTTTCACATTGTAGATAGAAGTCTGTGATCTATTCTGTTAATTTTTATTTAAGGTGTGGCTTTGGGTTGAGGTCAGTATTTTTGAACTGTTCTAATACCATTTGTTGCAAAGACTGAAACTATTCTCTCTGCGTTGAACTGACTTTACACCTTTGTCAAAAATCGCTTGACCCTGCGCGGGGCGGCGGGTGTTTGCGGGCCCTGTTCCACCCCACTGACCAGTGTTTCTGTCCCTCCGACACCTGCTTGGAGATGGCAGATGGAGGAAATCTTAAAACCAAGCGATGGATGCCCTCTTGCTTTAGTCTTCTTTCCCACCACTGTTTGGCTAGTTTGGCTTTTTTGCATTTCTGTGTGGTTTTGCAATCGGCTTGTCCCTGCCTAACAAAACCTCGCTGGGGTCTGGACTGGAAGTGCATTACGTCCGTGGACTGCGTTGGGCGGACCCGGCACCTTCCAAGTGCTGACCCTGCCGGCCCTGGACTACGG